>LUCH01000603.1:166564-177597 GCA_013368495.1 Paragonimus heterotremus | reverse complement strand
CATTGTGGACTGCTGAATAATCTCTGAAAATCTCAGCAACCACTTGAGAGTTGGAAGATGTTTCCACGTCGGGAAGCCACAGAGAAACCGCTGAGGGCTTACTTTTTTCTCTTGAGACGCATGTACTTGATCAGAATTGTTTTATTCTCCTGAGCTACCAGTAGGATTTTTGCCTGTGCCTATTTGATATGCTGACGGATTTCTTGTAGAGGACTGTAACGTTTCTATCTAGAAACGTGTTTATTCTCCACTATAATTAAACCAGGAAAGCAAGCTGTAAGCAATTGCTTACAGCTTGCTTTAAAACACAACAGAACAGACATACTAGTGGCTAGCGACAGGAAATTGCAAGTGTTAATTGTGATCTTGGACGGTCGAACACACGAGAAAATGCGGACGTGCAATCAAAAAATTTCAAGTGTCAGCAGTCAAGACAAATAGCAAGATAGTTTGAATACGTGGCAAACCAGGAGTGTCTCTTCATTCTCACCTGCATCTGTTTAGTATAGAGCGAAAGGCTTCTAGGTTCTCTGGCTTGCCCGTTAGTTTCTGCTTAGATAATAGACGAGAACGTAAGTCAAGAAGACAACATATGTTCCTCGGGAACGATGTGCGAGATGAAGACTTCCACAGTCTGCGAGGAACAGTTGTCTCATCAGCTTCGTGAGTGGCAACTTTAAAAGAAAGATAGATTACGTTCACTGAACTAGATACAATTTTGAGTGTACTTAAGAATGTCTTCGGTGCGCCAAAGGCAGCCTTTTGGAAATTTCTGAATGAAGTTTTGTTACGGAATTTTGGAAGCAGTTACAGATAAATTCGAAAGCAAGTAGCATGTAATCACTATGTCCCAGCGGTGGGTTGATAACCACTTTATCTATCAAATGAGCTTCATTTGTAATAACCAGATCAAGCAATGAGGGTATCTGTCGTGGACGGTACCGTGTAGGCTGCTCGACATGTCGTGTCCAGACTTTTTCATAGATCAATATTGCTAGGAGTTTCGAAAATCCGGACTAAGAGTCTTCAGCAGAGGCAGCTACAAAGCTGAGTTTGGGTGCGTTTAAGTCACCCATAATGAGAAGACGGGAGAAACGCTGTATAGACGGGAGATAGCCTAGGGCGGCAAGAATAGCCTCGTCGTCTGATGCGTTGCATGACGGCGATCGGTAAATAACACCGACAAGGAGCGTGCCACGACTACGAAGCTGGAGTTGAAACCACAGTCCGTCACACTTCTTTGGGAAGGTAAATTCTCCTATGACATTTGTTAGTGAAAGCTTCTGGCTTAGAAAGATAGCACAGCCTTCCATGCGTCCACGGGAAGAGTCTGTTCGGTACAGTGAGTATCCATTTCAATAATTTCGTACCACTCACCTTAAAAAGAACCCTAATTAACTTCTTGATCAGCAGAGACATAAGATTTTGAACAGAAAACACAATTACTGAAGAACCGCCGTTCATATGTACGATATTCATGCAAAATGGATATCAGGAAAGATTCACAAACTGAGCCATGCAACAGCGGCGTGAAAAAGACTAGCTGCACCTAGTAGAAAAAGAACCGTTAATATCGGATCACACTTTGAGGGCGATACGGTACTCAGGATTATCCTGCGTAGGTTCACAATCCGCCTCGGCCATACCCGACCCCGTTAGAGTGTCAAGATCCACGGTTCATGTGCGTACTTGATTGCATTTCATACATAAAAAGGCTTTCTCCATTTCTTTCGATTGTTCGATTACGTAGCTCACGGTCTTCGCGCACACTTTTAGTCAGCTTGCCTTTAGGTTCTCAACGGTCGTCACCATATTCAGAACTAAGCGGGATCGAGCGACGATTGTTCATGAGGTTTATCGACGTGATGTAAATCCAGTTCAGTTGAAACTGAACAGGTCCATCGGAACACGCCTGTTCACAGCATGTTTTCATGGCTTCGGCGATTTGTTCCCAGTGTTCATTAGGATCCTTGATCTGACTCGAACTGGGCAACTGGTTCACCAACGCCTTTTGGAAAAAGTTCTTTACATCCACATTGCTCGAATGTCAGTTAAATATCTTGTATTTACGACCATATGTTTTCTGGGCAAATGATAAAACAAAACGGGCACGCACAACAGCTTGGTCCGAGTCCCGGTGGTTGCTCCAAAAGGCACGACAGTCCTTAACAGAGTGGCGCCACCTGTAACTAACTGCTATATGATCCAACTGTGTCCACGCGATATTAATTTGGTGTATTTAACACGATGGTGAATCAATGAAAACGAACTTGTTCTCTACACAGTGTTTTTGATGACTTCGCTGGAAATTTTTACTCGATTTTTGATCTATTTGGACGCGACATTAAACGCCACCGTCAATTGTTGGAAGTAAGTAAATATTCATCTGTGAACTGAATGTGACGGTTAAGATGCTTATTTAAACCAGCCACTCTTTCCTGTGACGATCTTCTAGAAGTGGAATGCTCAACAATTCATGTGCTCAAGTTGAGAATCCATATGGTGGTGTCAAAGACTGTTTTGAGACGACGAGTCAAAGACAAGAATTTAAGGAAGAGCTATCTATAAATTTTAATTTACTAATCCGGACCATTCACCTAATGCTGTTGCAGCTGAATTTCATTATTTGATGTAAATATAATCACGTCAAAATTCATTGAGCACTTATCAGTGGAAAGTGACGCACCAATTCCAGTCGAACTAAGCATGTCAGAGGACGTTATTTTATTAATCATGCTGACTTTTGGGATAAGATTATCTGTTTTTCCTTTGACCAACCTAGATACTTCTGTCTGTCGAGGTTAAGGTTCTCAAACAGTTCAAAATCCGTCTGTTAATGCCCAGTTTTTAAACAAGAACTCTTACTTTATAATTCCTCATAAACGGTTTATTGCTGGTGCAAGTGATGTGGATAATTACGGAATAAAAGCATAAACAGTTATATTTGTCACTGGATTATCATGCCCTCTTCATCATTAAGCCTTCTTCGCAGATGTTATCACCGGATGAATGATAAAGTTTGATAAGCATCCTCTTTTCGAGGTGTTTGCTAGCGAGTGTCCCTATAGCCAGTCAGATCAAAACGTGTTGTCAGATTATGCGTATTCGTCTGATCAAATAACTGTCCAAAACAAACAGAAGACCATATAAACACTTTCCATTGGGTGGTAACCACACTCCATTCAGCCTAGGCCGATCATCCAGATTGAGAAGACAGCTAACGTAATCAAAGCGCGATCTTCAGTTCGTCAGAAGTTGTTCTGTACATATATTATCTTACATCGCATGTTGATTTTTGGTCAAATTAAGGCGAGCGAGTCAACTGACATGCCTCCATGCTGGTAAATTTAACGTTGGTTTTATACCGGAACAATAACTTTTGTTCGTCTTACTCTGAAAGTCATCGCGTTCATTTGGCAACAAAAGCTAAACGATGTTGGGCACAATAGTCCTTCTGAAATGAAGAGAAATTGGATGGCAGACCACATAGGGTAAACCTACAGAACTCGTTATATTTATGTTTCTGATTTTAACGGTGAATTTCGTTCTTTGATTAACGGGGTTCATTGATAACCATGATTCCTGGTCGGGAATTTAAAGACATCGTGGAGAGATCGACCTGGTCAGTGTTATACAATGACACCAAATTGAACAACGTAAATCTGATTTCGTTTACGCACATCCGTTTCATTTTGTGGTGGTCAGAGTATGGCTTGTGAGTCACATCGCAATTATGTTAATGAACACATAAATTGATCAGTGCGATGATTTAACCGGAATCAATTTAAACGTAGATGAAAGTGAGATGAAAAAGTATGTGTCATACAACCAGACGCGAACAGATAATCTAAAATTGTTAGAAGTGAAATGCGCAGAAAATTATCAAGTGAACTCCATAGCTAATAGATAGTGTATATGTATTGCTGTGTACAAAACTTAGGATTCAGAGAGTACATTTGTGATGATCATCATCTCTTTTTCATAGACAAGCCTGTCGTTCGCACACAAATTACACAGCCTCTTGCACACGCTTGAAAGATCGTTTGGAACACTTACCTATCCACTCCCACGGATATAAAGTATGTGACACATTAATCCACTTATTGGCTTTGAAAGTCCATCAGAATCGGGCCGACGGAAAATAAGCACACTACTTGTCTGTGAGCAAATTTTCAATGTTTGGCAAACTTCATCCTTATCGATTAGTCATCATCAAGTGGGATATAACGCCCAGGCTGACAGCCGTATGTCATGAAAAGTTGTAATTACTAGACCAGTGTGTTAAATATCGTTAATGTGTTCTATGCCCTGACTAGGCTATGTAGGTCGCATATCATCGGAATGTTCCACATGTTAATCTTTAGTTGTCAAAACTACCATTGGTTGGTTGAACCCACAAAGTGATCAAGCTACGTCATTAGTTGAAGTCCGATGTAGTCACATAAATCATTGCCATCTTGAAAGATGACTGGCTCGAAAAGTATGCACACTTCTCGGAATGCGACTCGACTAAAGCTGTAGCATTGGGATAACATGGTTAAACTTTACTTCGAATGACGTTCTCGCATGCATGGATGTTTGCTTATTTACAGGAGGGAAAGATTCAATCCAAATAAATGTGCACAAGAAACAGACAGTCCCGTTCTGCTAAATCCAAAACGGAACCTTGTGTAATATATAACAGATGGGACGTTGAATTTCTCTATCCCTGACTCGTTACAAGCTGGGTTAAATTTCTTACAAGTGTACATTCAGAATGTCTACCGATATAGGCGATAGATTTGGAACTAAAGTAACCTTGTATGGCTAAGAAACTTACGTTTATGGGTCTACCGTTTAAGGGTGACCCCATTGCCGACATTGTCGCAAAAAAGCTCAACGTCAGTCAGAACGATCTGCAGTACCGCCCAAATGTGAGTGAGTTTCTGTTCAACACTCGTTTCCCTGTCATAACTCAATGACATTCTTCCATGTGCTACAATCAGTTGTTATGTCCACTCATTTGTATACTCGTGTCGAGCAGCGTACGTTAGTCGTAAGAGTGCGTGAGCGTCATCGTGTGTGGTTAAACATTGACGTAAATTAGAAAACAGTTGTTCATTTGACCTACCTTACTTATTCTGTCACTAAGAAAGATATCATTCAGAGTGTCTTCCGAGTGCCATGAAATCGATCAAAAATGACGAGATTTGGCCTGGTAACCGTTGCCAGGCCATTAGCATTCGACTGAGCAGTCCTGACCCTTGCGTTTAGAAGAAGGTCGAGCAAACGTTTAAGCTCCTCTGGCTCACATTCAATCGAACCTATAATTTGCAACAGTGGTTGTGTAACTGATATGAAACACGCCGTCCATAACCTCTATTGACAGTTTTCCTGACTCACCCTGGTTATCGCTTTCATATTCACTGTGTTGTAATTAGCCTGATGATCAGACGTAGAAAACATGTCTTGTTCGCTACTTTGCCCTTCTAATAGATAAAGTACATCATTAACAAACGTCCATCTGATCCAAGCCAAAATAAACTTACACACCATCCTAAGCATGTGACAAACAAGTGTTTAAGGTTGAAACAGTCCTTGGGTTAGGCAAAATAAATTAGGGGGATCCGCGGACGACTCAGATGGTCGGCCGTTTGATCAACATGGTTCGTTCTGTAGTTTGATGAAACTACTTCAACAGACGAGCGCCAAATGACATCACCAGTGAATTTAACATTACAGTGACTATCCTAAGCACTACTATTAATGTTGATCATCTGATAGCAACCAGAGTTTATTCTGTCGCAACTGCCATACAAAACATATCGCAACTCAGCAGTTAAATACAAGCGTTCGTTTAAACTGTGTGTGGCACCGTAAATATATATATATATATATATGTTGGAGAGGAAGAGAGAATGCATAACGGTAATTCCACGATATGCCATGCATTTTTACACGAGCCTCAAGCGCTATGCTTTTCAATCTTACCAAGCCTATTGCAGCGAAATGGCTTCCAGTAAAGTACAACCTTTATAGTCCAACTCGCTGGTTACTATGCTACGTGCGTTCTCGTGATCATAGATCAGAATTCAGGTAAACAACAACGTCGGTTTCCGTTCACACGTCATGTTCACTTTTGCCCGGTTTTTATTTGTGACCAACGTCTTTCATCGGGGGAGTTTTTCGACTGTCATTCCTCCTTCGGTGTTCCGACCCCGTTGAGCTACGGCTCATCCGGTCGCTTGGGTTGTCTGCAATCTAGCCACTATGGGCTTTGGTCGTATTCTACGACCATGTCGAGATAATTCTGGGTGTTGGAATAATTGCGCCCTCGATCTGATCATCCATCCCGTTTTGTCTGCCATATCTCGACCGTTGGTCCAATATCGTTGAGCCTTGTCTCATCCGGTCGCCCATGCTGTCCGGGACTCGCTCATTGTGAGATTTTGGGCTTACCTTCTCCCTGCGTGGAGGCATTCCACCGAGTGTTGAAATACGCGCACTACCTGTTCGATAATCCACCACATTAACAGAGGCGCACAGTGTCAAAGGAATATCCCTAAACACTCGCAAATATCGCAGTGGTAAATAAAGCGAAGAAAGGCCGCAGTTACAGTAGCGGCAACTGAAGTACAAATGTAAGCCCAGGAGAGAACTGTGACAGGAGTTTGGAACACTCTGAATGACCCGCGAGAAAATGTGCGACGTTTTAACTTACTAAACGACATATTTCCACAGTTTTTGTGCACTAGGGAATTACTTACAAAGGTTTAAATAAGTACTCAAATGTTTGTACACAGTTCAGCATTGGTTAATATGAGAAAAGACAGCTCGACCTGTAAAGTGTAATTTGGACTGTTCCCTCTGTATTAATGACCTACACAAACGATTTTTGGCGTTGTTTCCACTGAAAACGAATGGCAAGCAGGATGTGCTGTCTATTTTTCGGTCAGCTGGTAGTTCTGAAACGACTTTCTATTTTACTTACAGTAATGCTTATCTAGTGCAGAATGTTGTTAGTTTGGTTTAAAATGATCCCACTGCACCAATCTGAACGTGCAACTTAGAATCGCAAGAACGAGATGGTTTATCGACACTCTATAAGCAAATTCAAGCTATTTTTGGTTGATGAGCTAAACGTTCACCAATATCTTTGTTGCACAATACGTATTACGCGTTTACAGTTAGTTGACGATTGTTTGCTTTTGCATCATTAACCACAATTAAAGAATTCAAGGGAAAGATAGTATGCTGATATTGCACGATTTATCTCTGAACAGATTTTGCTGCATCTTAACGAATATATACAACAAACCATCTATATATCAACACGAGAAAGTGAACAAGATACCAGAGTAAGTCAATTGTCAGAGTGCATAATTAGTGTCACCATCAGGGTGGCGACAATCCTACAGAAAGTAGTTTCTGAATATGGGTTCGGACTTTCACGTTTTAGGCAGGCATCTCTCGGAACATTTATTCAACGCCATCGGTGGTCTCGTTATCTTGAAGTGTAAGATCGCAAAACTGTTCGAGATTTCAGAATTCGTCCGTTCCAATCTTGAGAGAAACAACCTCCCTATCAGCTTCTACAAGCAGTTACGGGTCGCCAACTTCCGTCCATCTAGATGCAACCTTCGGCTGATTACAAAGTTTCACCTCGAGGAAGACATACTGGGGATCGTAGACCATCGAAGCATGTTCATTCAGAAGCGCTCCATATTGGACCCACTCAATTTGGTATGTAGTAAGATTTTCAAAACGTTTTGATCCGTAACTATTAACAGAACTAAGTTTTCTATGCGCGATTGTTTAGAGAAGTCACTTGAACACAATATGATTGCGGAGATATTCCCTAGAGATCCTTCAAAGTACATGATGACTTTGTAGTCTTGTCAGTTGATTGCGGTCCCGCTAAAAGCCCTATCTTGTGGTTTGAAATTTTACATTTTCTCCGGGAAAAATTAACTCAGTAGAGAACCAGACTCATTTTGAACAATTCTTTGAACACTTCTGCTGATAACAACCTACATTAAATAAAAATAGCAGTTGACTAAAAACAAAGCTTGTATATTTAAAACACTATTTTCGTGCTAGGTCTAGTCGGCGAAAGTATCTTTTCAGAAATCGGCATACCAGAAGTCTCAGATCGCTCAGATGCAACCAAGGGTTGATGATGCTACAACCAGGCAAAGGGTCGGGAACAGTTATGACAGAGAGTTGACTAAATCAGTAAGATGCAACAACTTATTCTGAATAATTACCTGAAATTCAAAGGGAAAGAAAGACCACACAACCCAGTAGACGTCGCACAAAATATCAATAGAAAACTGCCAGTATTACTTAAAAGTAACTTCATGAATGATGCAATGTCTAAAGTCAATTAGAAGCTAGGTACCCGGAACGCCACAAACCTGGAGTTCCAATCAGGTCAATTTTGTCTATGTCTAACTCGTCACAACGCAAATAGCTAAATGGCTCGCGAAACTTCTAAAACCCATTCACGGTCAAATTGCTCAATTCTGTCTGTAAGATAGTTTCGAACTTGCTGACTTACATGAGACGGTGAATATTTGGGATGACTATTTATGCTCATTTGATGTACAGTCGCTGTTTACGAACGTTTACCTATACGAATGTATCAGATTACCGCTTTCTTATATGAGGGCGCATCATCTAGAGGTTGAATTACAAGAAAACGAGCTGAAACAGCTATTGCTTCCTTGTACCAAAATCATCAACTTCCTTTTCCGAGACTCGGTCTACAGAGAGATTGATGGGGTAGTTATGGGTAGCCCGCTCAGCCATATTCTGGTAGACATTTGTGTAGCAAACTTCAACAGCAAGTGACAGAACAGTTATCTTTAACATAGCTATACAAGCGATACGTAGATGACATTTTTCTTATCGCAGACAATCAACTGCAACCACAGAGCTTAAATGGCCAAGTGAAATTTTTGGACCAAGACATGCATTTCAATACGACAGTCTACCATTTCGTGATGTATGTATCAGGAAAAATACAGATGACTCAATTAAACGGGGTGTACATCATAAGAGCACCGGGACAGACCACTGTTTGCATTTCGCAAGCTTCGTTCCCCCATTCTATAAATAAAGTTTGGTGCATACTTTGTTTGATCGGGCCAAACGTATTTGTACTGAAAATACTGTGCAAGAAGAGATAGCCATGTCAGAGACCTCGCTACAACTGAATAGTTACCCTAAACCGTTTATTACAAGATTTAAATAACCCATTGTTATAAGATTTTGACCAGACACAATGTCCAAAAAGCCGGTATTTCTTTGTCTTCCCTTCATGGGTGAAGATGTAGGCCAACTTATTCATCGTCGTTCGGTTAGTTCTATCGCGAAAACGTACATTGCAGTTTCCCCAGTGATCTCGTGCAGAATATTCCGGATCCCAACGCCCTCTGTGAAACAACCGGTGTCTGAGTCATCAAAATCTAACGTTATCCATGAATATCGATGTAGATGTGGAGTACCCCACTTAGGCACGACTGTGCGCCAGCTGCGAACCCGGCTCATGTTCATGAACATCTGTTTATAGGGTTGCTGCTACTTCGAAAACGACAACTGACTTAGTCTGTTATCTTGTTCGCATTCGCATACTGATATATAGATGGTCTGTAGTTTGCACTCCTAAAGATGCAGCAAAATTCGTTCAGACATAAATTGTGCAATATCGCCCTGCTGTTTCCTTTATTCATATTCTTGACGGGAAAAGAATGCTTCAAATTCAATGGGAGTCCACCCTGCTTGTTCAGGTATTTCCAAGCTCCTAAATGTGCAGAATGGGTGACCAGCACCCCGGGAAATGTGAACACAATTCTTATTCTTAATACCGTAACTTACTCCTCAGTCCGGATAAAGCAGTTGGTCAAGTGATCATACGTCACATAAGCGTTACTAGTTTATACTTATCGTTAGTAAGTCCATACCTAGACATGAGCGATTTAAGGGAATCCGTGTCAGCTTCTTAACAAGACTGGCTCAAAATCAAATGTTGAATACTGTAACACTTATCGTTTCCACTTTTATTATCCAACTAATGGCAACCGCAGTGCAACTGTCCTACAGTGGTTAGTATTGAAAAGTTCAAGAGTCACTTGTACTTGGGAGGTGGTTTCCTCGAAATAGATACAATGATCAGGTACAAACTGCATGGGTTTGACCATCCCAGATAACAAGCTCAAAGAAAGTTCCTTCTTATTCCTGTACAGGCTCCTCATTAATAACAGTCACTTATCAATTGACTGCTCCATGATTATGTGACTGTTCGTGTGAATCCACTCGGATTCTTCACTGAAAGAACTGATCTAAGAAAAATCGTATGTTTTCAAAGGTAGCATGACAGACTTATCACTGCTTGCTATGGTTTCTCTTTCCAGTACTTCTCCATTAGGTTTTAACTTTGACAGCAGCATTTTTCTTCTGCATCCGCTTGATGAACACCAGCGGATTCTGCAGTGTTCTTTAAACTGAACAACTACACAAATGAAAACAAACTCCTATCACATTTGCTTACTATGACAGAAGGTGTGAGATCTGCAAAAAAAATTTGTTCTTCGGAGGTTTCTACTACCTTTTGGACTCATTTAGAAGGTATGCAATTTCGTCTTCACTGGAATCAGCAACGTTCTTGACATCAAGCGAAGTAGGGGAATCACAAGGCTATCATCATCCACTGGAATAAAATATATCAAAGAAACTAATATTGTTACATGAATAAATGTTCAGTCGTTTGGTTTGATGACATAATAATATTACTGATTATATCATAGGTATAACATGTGGCCAAAAATAATGTATGTAGATTTCTGATGAGTAGTCGGGGATTTGGTTAATTTCAAATTGAACATCACTCACAATTGATCGCAGCTGTCGCATTCCCATAGAATTTCCACTCGGCCCATTTCGAAAAGAAGCACTAGACTCGAGTTTCGCTTTCATCAGATCAGCTCGTCAGTAGTGCATATCATCGCCACTGCCGGGACTTGAAACACAGATACGCTGTTCATTAGGCACCC
>LUCH01000603.1:82003-166028 GCA_013368495.1 Paragonimus heterotremus | reverse complement strand
TACCTCGGCGGTTGTTTCAGAACACGTTGGAATTTCTGATGCGTAGTCGGGGATTTCGCTAATTTCAAATTGAACATCACTCACAATTGATCGCAGCTGTCGCATTCCCATCAAATTTCCACTCGGCCCATTTCGAAAAGAAGCACTAGTCTCGAGTTTCGCTTTCATCAGATCAGCTCGTCAGTAGTGCATATCATCGCCACTGCCAGGACTTGAATAGCAGTAAGGGTCTGTGGAATCAAGAGCTAAAAGTTGAAATAATATTTGAAGGCGATAAGTCAAGTTAACAATAGTTCGTCATGGTCGAACAAAATCGCTGTTTTAAGTGGTGCATCTTGAATCTAAAATCAAGGACCTGAAATCACTTTTATTCATTCTAGCTCTATCACTTGAACGTTATCTGTCTACAACCAACATGAAAACATCGTTTTTACGAAATATGTCTTAGAGTTATTAGATTTATTTCCCTGAGAAAACTCGGTTGTTTTTCTTTCGTTAACAAAACGAGTTCCCTCGCAGTTATACAATGTACACTAACAGGAACGAAACCGATTTCATAGTAGGCTGTTTACACAGTTCCTCTCAAGCGGACGGCTTGCCTAAAAATCTTGTCAATAAACAAGATGGATTCACCGAAAATAAAAGTATTATCGGTCTTTTATCAATCTACTTCGAATTAAAGACGAAATAATTAACTGTTTGCTGAGTCTTTAGATCTATTTGTGCTCACTCTGAAGAAAACACTGTCAATGTTGTACTCTTTAAGACTCTCGTAAGCCAGTTATTGTTTCTCACAAATGTTGCCGGAGAGACATTTATGTCATTTTCTTTTGGAACGAAAATCAGCACGTTCGTATCCGGTATTATCGCCCAGACAGGAAGCTTGATATTTAGATCAACATAAGTTCACCATTTTCGCGTTCGTTCAAAACCACAAGCTTATTGATATGCAATTCCTTTTCTCCGTTCAGATGAGTCATCTCATTTTCTAGTATCAAGTAAAGTGCCTTGAATGGTTTTAATAGTTAGCACGCTGAATTGGTGTATGTAAAAACTGACTTTTCACCTGACAAACTTAATTTAGTAAACAAATATCGATGACGGGAAGGTAACTGTTCGTATATAATTGCGACTGTTTCCCTAAAATTCTGCGAAGATGTGATGTTACCTGGAGTACACTAAAGGACGGTCTGATAAAATGTTAAAAATAACTGCTGATATAGAGTTGCTCATTCGTTTAATCTATTCCAACCTCTCGAAGAACTGTGAAAATTTGAATTCACTTCCCTACTACGGAAAGATATGTCAGATACATCTTGTCCATCACTGACAGAGGACGAACCTACGATGAACATGACTAACAGTAACCAGCAAATAAGTTCAGAAAAATGTTTTTACTCTCTGCATTTTAGGGAGGATTCGGTTAACACGAATCACGTACCACTAATCATTGTCCACAACTTCCTAATTCACATAGTAAGTTAGTCGCACATTTTTGAAAGCACTAAACACGTGCTCACAGCGCAGGTTATTTATTGCCACGGCGTGGATTCAAAATTTTTACGAAACACACACGTGACCACTACACGATGACCTCATTTCGGTAAGACAGGAATGTTCTATTTAAGCGCTCACTCAACATTCGTTCACGATAGTACTCACGTTGTCTTCATGACCTCAGTTGAGAAAGGATAACTAGTGTGTTAACTCAAATCGTAGTTTACTTTTATTTAATGTAAGAGGTATACTAGATAAATCGTGACACGTTTAACGATGCTCTTAATGCTACAGGGAATGATGTTCTTGAAAGTTGATTACGGTGCAAAATAAGCTTTAATAGTAATAAAACGTTGTATTCAGTGTCACCTCAATTTTTTCACAATCCTAAGGCAATCCCGAATTTTGTTACAAACCTTGAGGATAATCTGACAAACTTCCACATTACGTTTCACAAAGAAAGTCATTCTTTATAAGTGTAACTCATATCATATCGTCTTCTCGTTCAGTGGTTTACTAAGCTGAATTTCAGGGCACACTTTGAACCGGAAGGTTCCTTTTTTAGACTTTAAAAACACTCGCTACATTAGCTTGACTTAGGTTAAGTTCGTGACGAATTTGCTGGCGTTATATTTGATCTAAAAGTAAACCATATCTATTTCCATCAAGCATTGAAAGCATGCAAACTCTGGCAGTAAAGTACACGAAGTTTTACCCTGAGGAGAATATTTTATGTAGAATGAACGTTACCGTCAGTGACAACTGAAGGATTCAGTGAGAACTACTACATAGGTATAAAACCCAACATGAATTTTCTATATATAGGTAACCTTCAAATTTGCTCTATAATGGAAAGAATCGCAAGAAGCAGTGGATACTACGTTCCGCATATTCCTGCATGACTTACAGAATATTATAGATTTAACACCATATAAACTACATCAATGCACATGTCGACTCAAAATGCAAGTTCCGCAAAGCAAAACGGGTAATTCTAGACAGAATGTGTAAAATACTTAGCTAGTGTGATCAATTTTTCGCTTTCATTTCAGTCAAAAATGTTCAATAATTGAAATGAAATAAACAAGCTATATCGGCAGTGAAGGTTCGAGGGTTTAGGTTACTTCAAAACTGAACATCACTCGCACTTGATTACAGCTTTCGTATTCACATAAGCCATCCGGCTAGCCCACTTTGAATGGAAGTAATTACCCCCGAATTTCGCTCTTATCAGAGCTCATCAGCAGTGTATATCCTTGTCCGGATAAGTTTACACCTTGACCATCGTGTTTGTGAGACTAGCATGTTAACTTCAAAGCCAGCAACCTCACAATAGGCTGGACCGAATAATCAAATCCGAACGCTCAACCACAACCTAGTGTAAATAGTGATCAGCCCGCCGGATTACTTAGAATGGAAAATGAACAGAATCACTCGGTTTTATCCAGTCTTGTTATGCGCTACATATATAATACAAAGCATTATTTCTTTTTCCAGCCATTTGCTGTAGTTCTGTAAAAACCGGTTGGTTTTTTTCACTTTATGATTTCAGCAATTGAGTTGAACGTAACTAAATGTCTTGGCCAAATTTTCTTGGACATAAACAAGTTTGCATGGTCAATATGAATGACGACTGCTTGCTTTTCGCACGTGTGATGAGCAGAAGCTATTCATCCTCACCACGGGTTTCTAGCTGGACTGGGGTGATGTCGTGAATTGTATTCATCCACGCATCGGTCATTATCTTTTCACTTGGCTTGGTAATCGTGGGACTGTCTGACTTTTTCGAAACAGGTTTCACGCGAGTGACGCTCGTGGTCGAGTGCAGCCCAAAAAATGGGCTGATCAAGAAGCATTTTCCTAGTCGTGTTTGCCGACCGTTTTATTTTAGACTGGGTGTGACGTGATTTGAACACTCAAAAATGACTTGCATTTGGGGGCGCACCTCAAACTCGCCCTTAAATTGACCAGACCTGGTGCCACACGACAGTCTCTCGAGGAAGTGATCGCCACTGAACCAATTTATTCGTGTCAAATATACGATTATGTCGAATATGATGCGGGGACATGAATAAACAACTACCTGCCCATAGTAAACCGAAACAATGTGTACATGAATGTTGCACGCTCTAACACTTGGTGTCAGCTCATTGAGCGGTTATAACTGGTAGAAAAGCAGGGTTCACTTATGCAAGTCTGTGTAGACTGTTAACAATGTACATTCTTCGACGTTTAAATTGGATTTCTGCCCACTCGAACAGTCCATTAAATAACCAGTGGATGGAAACTACCGACTCTAGTGTACGCAAATGGAAATCATCATGATGATCTCCGGCAAACGTGTTGCTAGGACTTGACTCGCCATTACTAACTGCAGGATCGCACTGCAATCGCTACTGCACTTAAGTTGCTTGCTTTGTCTTTCCGAATAGGAAAAGTTAAGATGGTCACTATGATACTCTAAAGCGAAAGACTATTGATAAAGATGGGTTGTTTGGGGACACCTTGAAGCGTGGTGGCCAAATGTTGGAGGGTACCAAGCCGCAGTTTAACCACCTCATCTGAGAGCTGATAACGGTCCGGTAAAAGTTCGAGGTTGCTGCCACTGTGTCAATGTTGCAAGGGCAGAATGGAAAAGAAATCGCAGTTTGATATTTGTGCAGTGTAGTGTAAACCTGTGCTAGAATAATTCATTTAAAGTTATTAGTAAATCGAGCCAGTGCTTCAATCTTGGGAGCAAATGCTAGTTCTTGGCCAGTCAACTTACTGGTGGTGTAGCATCCACCGCTCTGTAGCTCCAGGAACTGTGCTGTGAACGCTGGCAGCAACTGTAAGCCGTCTCTGTGGATTTCATCAACACATCTGACTCCAAGAGACGTGCAACATTGTGAGCGGTGTTTGACAAGTTTCGATGTCCAGGTAAGCTTGTTGACCTAAATAAAATTTTGTGTGTGGGTGATTGTTAAAGGTGTTGTCATGTCCAACGACTTCGAATTATTTTCATATTGTTAGCAGTTTTAACCAGAGTTGTGTCGTATTTTCTACCACATTCAGTTTATAACAGACTACAATAATAATAACAGAATCACCCAAGTACACCGAAGATCATGTTGAAACTAAGTACCATAATAATGACCCACTACTAAATTATCGATGTTTGGATACTTCATGTATGTTTTGTAACTGGGTATTCCACATACTATCGTTTTGTAGATGACAGTGTGCTATTTGTGCCCAATGAATGACTGCGGCGAACGACCACAGTTTTCATGACCGCGACGGTCGCCCTAATCTGAACATCAACCAGAATGCCATACTTTTATATTTTATGTTCTTACCTGCCGAGATGGGAAGCCAACATATGTAGTGTTTATTGATTGTGTCATTTTGAATGGATGTGCGTCCATCTACTCTTCGAGTGCCAGTTTGTCGAAAAATCCTTTCTGCGGATCATCAACCATACGTTTTGGTCTCCAAGACCAGCGCTGTTTTCTGAAGTCACGATTGGTTTATCTGGAAACTAAGAGGTAGCTGGTCTTTCATAGTTTCATTTTGTCACACTCCGCCAGCAAAGTGTGAGGTATCCAAATCAGCTTCAATCATAATACCTAAAGTAAATCCTAGTCATTCGACAGTGAGATATGATCAGTAAAACCCCGGCCGTTTGGTTAGCGCACATGAAGGTGATTGACTTCGAGTTGGTGATAAACTTGCATCGTTGGTTGACAAATATTCGTCGGATGGTTGACGAGCGAATCTGGGGGTGACCACTACAAGGGAACCTAAATATGTACAAGTTAATTCTTGATGATCTATGTAAGTCTTCAGCGTTGTAGTGCCGACCTCAGATCACTGACGAATACAATCTTGAACTGGAAGTCTTGTGGGGAATAGTCTGTAAATGTAGTTAGCGGTGGCTATGCAGTCGAAAATTCCAGTGTAGATCGAAACTGAACTATCGGCCAAAACCACGTCGCGGTTGCATGATCGCATGACACTGCAACCCACTCGCCCTACTTCCCAGGTGCTTGTGTTTTGGCGGTTTTCGAAGTGTCATTTCCTTCTGTTTTGTTGACGCACTCACCATCGAGGCTTTTGTATTCTTCACTCAAGTGTTGATGTACTTCTTCTTCCCATCGCACACAGAAAGCAAGGATATGCCCCTTTATTGTGAAGTTTCTATATTCACACACTTTCAGTATATCCCATTGTGGTGGGATCTTACCACGATAGTCACCTGTCCCTTTCGTCCAGAAGATATGGATTGCCATCTCATTCTAACATACCATTTGGCAGTCAAGCAGTGGCTGCTGGGACTACAAAGGTCTGTTCCCAAATCCTTCTAGGTCTTGTTTATTCCAGTGTCCAACGAAAACGTGTGTGAATGAAACCGTAAACTGTGCAGAGCAAGCCACGTGCGGTGATATGCGTGCGCAGACGTTCTTTTATTCTGGTCATTGTGATGCGCTAATCGGAAAACGGTTGTTGTCAAACCTTGGAAATTGTCTGAGGTCTTCCCAGAAGAGGGTTTGACGGGATTTTGGTAAATAATTCCCATATGATACTGTTATGGTTCACCTAATAGGTCATTTCAGACTACTAACTGTTCAAAATCACTCAATCAGTTAAATGCTTTTTTTGTTATCTCGGTCAATAGTGCCTTTCTGAGTAGGCGCGCACTGTGATTGCTGAAATCACTTGTTAACATATCAGATGGGCATAGCCGGAAGGAACTTGGTTGGAGGTGGCTTGGGAAACTGGAAGAATCTTATTCTGAATTCCGGATTTGCAGTGTAAATACTTATATGTATTCTCAAGGTAACGCAACCACATTAGATCAGTGGACACCTGATCGCGAGAGTGGACGGTCATCGCCCCAAAAAAGTCAAATAAATCCCATAGATTTAATTTAATGGATGTCAATAATGAAAAACAATATCACAAACATTGAAGAACTGTTTTCACAAGACAAAATATGAGTTAGCTGACAGACATCCATTGCAGACAGAGACAGCGGTTGACAAATATCCCAAATAAAACACGAAGGAGATCATAAAGGTTGTTGCTTATCAGCAAGCCAAATAGAATTTAAAATGCTTTGTATTTGAAAGTATATGACGATGGTCAATGTTTCAAGACAATACTTCTGCACAGAGAAGATTGCACAATAATCTGCGAACACATTTGGAAGTTAAAGCTGTGTTAGTAGACAAATAATTGGACGGTTGATCACGGATTGAACAAATCAATATAGCTGCGAGTAACCAACTGGAACACATAATTCGTCACGATTGATGATAGCGTCATATCGAGCAGCAAAAATCACAACACCTAGATGAATGGACAAACCAACGAGACAGAGGCGCACCAGCTGAGGCGAAGTATACTGGAGTTCTGTTAGTAGTGATGTGCTGTAATGTACTCCGAACGATTGCTTCCATGGTTTTGGCACGCTTTCCTCTAGGTCACCTTTTTTGCATCCGTAGATTCAGGCTGAAATATGATTGAAAGCTGTGAATTAGACTATCGAGAATTGTAAAACAGATATTTAAAACAAACTATTGGAGCCCTTGCAAACAAGTACAGTCAGCTCAAAATAATCCAAGTAATCAATGTTGTTTTGTCGCAAACACACGTTTAAATACAACGTTTAAAGAACACCGTAAATGCTGTTGGACATATATGCAAATCGGTCAACTTTTTCTGTCAGGTAGGTGGATAACTTTAACAAGAAACTTGAGATCAGGATGCCTGTAACCCTCTGATATTCAGCCCCCTTCTTCCCAAACTCTTGATTCAGCTTAGGAATCTTCGTGGTTTGTTCACTCAGTAGAACTTTTTACTCAAAGATAATTACCAAATTACACTTACCTTGTAACACTCCTGATTGAATGAAAGTTACTGTGGACTAGAATTCCTCCGTTTCTGAGCATACTGGTTAATAAGATGGGATGCCGGGTTCTAGACTCACAGTGATAACACATCTGTATTTAACTACAAAATAGATTACATTTTAGAATAAGCTAAGATGATTTCTTTAATGTTGACTATGCGGAACTGGACATAGCACTTACTGGGTGAGGTATTTCATACACGGGAAAAGGCGATTTGTGTAAGTCTTCTGCAATTGTCATTCGGGTCATACTAAACGGTATTACCGATTGGACTGATATATATGGGGTGCGATTACAACCCAAAAAATGCAGAATACTGCTGGAAAATTTGGCTGGTTCTGGCAGCGATGTGCTTTTTGCGTAAACCTCGTTTGGGATCAAATCGTTCCAACTACTTTGGAGCTTCATCTTATTATTCCGTATAGTCGTTTACTAGGTGCCTATGGGAGTAATAAAGGCACACATAACACTGGACCAACTCCCACGTTCACAACGTCATAATGATATTCAGAGATGCGTTGTCATACAATGTGTGCGTGCAGTCATTAGAGCTCTACGGTTTTCCCGGGTTCTGTCTTCGCTGGTTTGTCAGCGTTCAGTGGGACGATCACTTAAGTAAGCTTATTGAGTCTAAGTTTTGTATTACGAAATCACTGATGTGGCTGGTTTTAAAGTCATTGTGAAAATGTTTGCTTTTCAAACAATGAATTCCAAGGAACTGCTCCGTCAATACGCTAGATTTGTTCTGATTGATTTCAAGGTTTATTTTGCTGTTGGCATCGACGAGTTCAGAACAAACAGTACTAGTCTAGTGGAAGGCAGAGATTAGAGTCAACTATGTTTATTTTGAAAAAGCTTGAGTCTAGTTACAGTGGGAACTGTCGATGCAATAATGATTACCTGTTTTGTTAATTCATACATGTTTTTTCTACTGAGATTTTTGAACAATGTAGCAAACCTGCGTCGGATCGTGAGACTATCTTCAACCCATGTTGGGTATCTGGTAATGATCAGATACACTGAAATCAATGACCACAGGTCGATTACATATGGGGGTTATAAACTAAGCTGTAGTATTTGAACAGGCGAAATAAGTGAGGAAGATTCACGGGAATGTATTTGGTAACGATTGTTTATCTATATCCAATACCTGAAACACAGTCATCCATCTGTCAAATTGTTGGATGAACTGGTTACCCGGCTGACGAAACAAATTCAAGAGTACTCTTTCCCTTTTGAAATACATTTTATCCCGCAGTAGTCTATTTATTTGATCATTGTTTGCTTCTTTCTGGTTTTGCTTTATTATGTACACTCAATCAAACATAACTAATCATTCAGGCGTGATCGTAATATTTGTCCGTTTATACCTGACCTATTATTCTCAGTGGTGTGATGAAACTCTTTTGCATGCCAATGTTCAGCATCCAAGCATTACTGTTGAACTTTTTCAGGTTGGTTTGTAAACATGACCGCATTGTGTTATTTGAATACAGCACATTTATAGAGCAGAAAATCGATCCGATAGAGATGTAAGCGAGGAAAGCGCAGCCATATGCTCACGTGCTCACACGGTAACCGATATCCAAACCATCGACGTCGGTAATCACGCTTTATCCAGTAGAAAAACAGGTAATTTGAATCGCAACAGTCATAACTATTCAGGAAAACGGTAGACCTCGGTTGATGTGTGGGACGGATATTTTTCCAATAGTATTTTTACCTTTGGCTTTATGTAAATAAAATTTGACTGATCAGCAAATAACACAGTTGTGTTTTTGGCACATAACTGCTGCTTTATTTTTTCATTTCGGAAGCATATAGCTTGTGGTGAGCAGTTGACACTCATGGGATGGGAGCAGTTAGTCCACCAGTGATATGAGTTATGCATCTGAAAAGAGTATGGACGCGATCGAATGCTCGCAAAATATGAGTGTCACAATGTCTTATAAAGGGTATCACACCGCTAGCGTACATATGGTGGACCCTTAGCTGAAGGAAATGGTAAGCTAGTGGCCGCCGTTTACCGTTAACATTCGCCCATATCTTCAAACATGAATGTCAACACAGCCGTGTGGTGCAGGTGCTTCTGTACTTTTCTATGGGTCTCTCATAGGGATCGTTGGCTGTTTTCACATTGCAGCCAATGGGACGCTAGGTATTAACTCGTACAATGTAAGTTGCTGCGTGGTCGAATTTTCTGACTCTGATTCAGTAAAGTAGTAAATTCAACAAACAGCTTGGTTGGCTGGAAGTTCTGCGCACAGCACACGTGTTACGTATAATTATACGTACCTGAACAACACAGATTAACCTATCTTGACCGGAACAATTTAATCTACTACCTTTCAGTCACAATTCTTCACTGGAGACCATTTCAGTTGGCGAGAGTGAATTGACATGTAACTGTCAATTTTTACCATTATGACGAGCAGTTTTTGACACACAAACCACAGCATACATTGGCTAGTTCTAATGATCAAATCAGCAATAGACAATAAACGGTCTTGTGTAAATCGCAGTCAAGGATACAATCTCAGTAACATACTTCTTTTGGTGTTGCCTTCGGCAATAAAACCACTTTGCCAACATTCCTTCTTTCTTGCAGACGCATCATAGCCTCTTTCACCTGAAAGTAAGCAAATCAATAGAGAGACAGTATAATTTCTTTGATAGTTCATCTGAAGACAGTGCGAATGCATGACACCACAGTCTGATCGGTTTTTAAGCTGGATGAAGATAAACGTTACGGATAATCAGGTTGGTATGAAACGCAGGCGATGGACTTATTCAGCAAACAAAACAACCTTCCGGTTTGCTTTCTTGTTTAAAAGAGAAGGGCTAACATAAAAAGGCAACCCATGGACGACGACGACCACAAAACGCACTCGGCATCCATACACGGCTATCCGTCACTATCTGATCCCAGTCAATTCTATTCACTTGAAAATTTAAACACTACTGATCTTTGTCTAACACATGAGATTCCCTTAAATAATTGCCACGTTGTTTTCCGTTACCGCATACTGACTGCCTTGTTACAAGCAGGAAACATGCACATTCACTTGCCTGATCCACGAAAACTGATTAATGTTAGACGAATACACTCAATTATGTTTGACATATTCGCAATCTGTTGTTTCAAATAGACATGTTTAATCTGACGTTCGAGATAACTACAAACATAAGGGCTCTACGCCAAAAACAGTTCTGTTTTTATGCATAATGTTTACTAACAAACTGAAAGTCCTTTACTGACTTCGCTCCACTTATTTATCGGAAAATCCAATCAACATCACGTCAGTACTATCAAACAAAGGTACTTCAAAAAACCGAATAAGTTGTACTATACAAAAACAACCCTCGCATGTTGATAATCGGAAAACCAAAGATAACTTGTTATCAAGATAAGAGGACATTTCGGTAGCAGCTTTAGTTTTTTGATACAGAGTTCGAGGAATAAACGAGATAAGAGTCGTTTTGGGTTGAGCTTGATCCTGGAATACAGATATGGTATAAAAACGGACAGGTTTTGAACGAACGACTGTGGAATGCAGAAGCCATATTGACTTGTAACTTCTTCAAAAGTGTCTCGGTATTTACACAAAGTAGGGTAAGCTGTGTTTTCATAGAATACCGTTAACAAAACCGGGAAAAGTCAGGTGTTCACAGTAACCTCTATACATTTACTTAGAGGTCCAAACCAACTCCAGCGAACTCAGAGTATACATGGTGACATAAGTTGTGGTTTGTAGACAAATTTATTCGGTCTCATCATGTATGATACACTGACTACGTTTGATGGACACGCAGTAATCACGATGAGCTCAAAATAACAACGGAATATTAGAGTGTAGTGGAGATGGTACACAAGACCACATGTAAAATAATAAATAGTTGAATAGTTAATCATCGGTTGAAAACGTACACATTTTTAAATATATTGATTAAAGTACTACAACAGCATACCATAGCGATTTCATAGTGACGAAGGCAGTAACGTGCAAACATCGATAGACAGCATGTGTTGTCCGAACAGATAAAGTTGTTCGTGTGTTATCGCTCTTTCTCTGAAGTCACTGTTTTGCACAAATGGACATACCCGTTCAAAGTTAGTAAAATCTTACAATGACATTGAAAGTTGATATCAGTCTGTTCAGGTTATGCTCTCAACCTGTTAGTAATAGCAGTTCCGTTTTCTAGTTATTCTTTTTATAAGAGTTTACATGTTTGTTCGACTGTCTTGACAACGTACGAAACTAATCTTGAGATATCCACTTAAACTGTCTATCAGTGTCCGCGTGTTGCTACCTCTATCGTTGTAAAATCGACCTTGTCTGTGGTGGTAGTTTAGTCTTCAGTCACTTCAAAACTGGGAGGTTTTCATTCCATGTTAATTTATTCAACCGCTTACTAATTTAGTGGTAGTCGAGTGCTCCACCTCCATAACACACAATTGTCCGTTTTCTTTTGAGCCTATTGTAACTATTACATATCAGTCAAACCTAGTCCATGAATTGCAATCAACTTCATCGGCCAAATACATCAGCGAAGCACACAAGTAACCAGTTAGCTGAGGATCCATAATAAATGAACGCAAGTGTGGACAAAATTACAACTGAGTTGTGAAAATTCATAAACCACTTTTAAATGTATATTTTGACCACTTTCATGGTGAATACCAAGCACAACTAAAAAACACATAAACACGACGATCCTGCTCAGCCTCACCACACTGAGGAGTGGAAAACCATTTGCTTACTTCACCATCATGTTGAAACTGTTGTTGAATGCACCAACAATGGTAATGTAAGTCGCTCAGAAACATGCAGATTAACACAAGGTCGATTGCGGGGACGAAGGAAACATGATCGCGAACAGTGCGAGAAATTCATGTTAGGTTGAATGTACCAGTCAGCCTAACAGCAAGTATGTTCTAATCCCCCGAAACTTACATCATTTGAGTCACAGATCGAATGATAAACAAGTGAAGCGACTTCACCGTTCTTCGTTTGCACAACGTACGAATCAACAAAATTTGGACTACACTACGCTTCCGCCTCAAGCCTCGGTTGTACGATGAACTGGATTTAAGAGTTAGATTTAGTCAGGCTTGTAGTTCCTAAAAAATGTCACTTGAGTATTCAAATCTGACTGCCAGTCCTTCTTTTTTTTCTCGTTTGTTAAAATTTTAGGTTTCACACACCGCCGATGGTAGACTGGATGAAATGAATTACAGGGAAACACTATATTTAATTTAGGCTATTCAAATGGTTAGATTGAAGAAAGTGACACCGGAGAAAATTGACATCCAGCTTTTCAACCGTTTGTTATACATATTTTCGTGCATCAGGATGCACAAAAGAAACACTTGAATTTTCCATCAGTAGTTACTATTTTATTCACAGTGCCTCCGCTCAGTAACCATCGTCACTCAGAAATCGTTGATAACACGGCCACATCTGTTAAATTAGGAAAACAACTCGCAACAATGTGAGAAACAAATTGGTCAGTGCAAAACAACCCGATAAATGATAATCGGCTTTCCTGCAGGAATTAATTAGGCAACTAAATATCTCCGACATTCAATGCAAACTAAGTATCTGTGAACATCGTAACTAATAGAATTCTAAACTGATACCAATTTCTACATGTCCGATGTTACGACATTCCTAAAAGTAGTTATTTATCAGTTAATGAAAAATTTTAACAGTAAATATTTATAAGGCGGATAGTGATTTACTCAGATTCCGGCTTATCTTATCTACATATGAGAAAATAGGTACTGTTCATTTAAAACTTCTAAAACGTTGATAACAGCGACTGCCGTAACTAGTAAGTTTTACAAAACCGCATCGATAGTCGTAAAAACCTTATGGGGGATAATTTCCGAACGCTAAAACTGAGTTGGCGAAATTCCAACCCAGTATTTGTTGGTTACATTTGGCATTGCTTGATTGTGTACTACCACTAAACCTTTTACCTTTTGAGACGTCTGTGTACTAACCTTGCGGGTTCTGAGGGGTTTCTTTCAATTTGTTTTATTACAGTCGCTGATGTCGTCCGCAATAGGCAATCCATTCTGTAAGGCTTATTGGGTGAACGGATAAATTTAATTACAATCTGCGTTATCTCATGTTAACAAGAGTTCTACCTAGGTTAGATCAACAAGAGTTTAATGTACATGAATAAGAAATGGCTCAACCAGTACCGGGCGCACATCACTCCTCTCTCTTGCCACTGGATATCACAACCGTTTGGAGCTTGTTAACCTATCACCAGTAGTACGCTTCAGTATCCCAGCATTAACGTATCGTCCTCTCCAATTGATTAGTGTTATCTGTTCAGCCTAGGGGAATGCGGGGCTATATTACAATAACATATAAACACAATCTGATGCGTCTCAAACAGACATCCAGTCACAGACATATGAAAGTAACAGCAAGGTATCATGAATTGGAAAACTACGAAAGTTCTCTCGAGTGTTTACCAACGATACGATTTTCCTTTGGCTAGAGGTGAACCTTCGTCTTCAACTGTAACCTGTTCACATGATCGTATAGAACATATAACTCAGGTTTGGAGTTCATTCATTTCATTTATCAAACTTATATGTACCTCTGGAGACGAGTATCAAAAATGGGCGACTTCATTTCCAGGTTGGCGGGATAAGGCGACAACTTCCTGTTCGTTCAAGACGTTTCGGTTAGTTGGTCACCAGTGAGAATTCGCATGGGTGTTTTTCTACCGCGATCAGAATGTGTCCTCATTCGAAGGAGACCGTTAGTCAAGACACTTACAAGTTCACCAGAAACATCTTAATTACCGTGTCTTATACCGTAGCACATACTTTGTTGTTTATTGTTTCCAAATCACACCGTGCTACATTGCTCATGTCGACTAACTTGATTGATCCGATTTGTTAGTTTGCGTGGTGCTACTTAACAGGTTAATGACTGTTTTACTATCCACTTCGCTGGTTGTAAGCGGTCGCGGACATGGCAACGTGCCCTAGTCAATGGCTTGTCTCTTTTCATAGAATTGCCAACATTTCTTCATAACTCTTCATTATCGCGGTCATTTGTACTTTTAAGGGTAGGTTAAATTGTTAACGAGTTCCTCACATTTTTATCAGTTACGGGAGCCAATTACCTAATGCATGTGGCACAACGTTGAAAATGTACGGTTAATCTTCGCAGTCGTATATATTTTGATAACCTTCTGAACTCGAGATATAACATGAGAACACTTTCCCACATCTTAGGTCCCTACGTTGACCGATCGATCGATTAGCAAACGAAAAAGAGTCAGGGGACAGTACTGACAATTGCGGGAGGACCGCGAATGCCTGGTGCGTTTGCGTCATTTTCGGAGTCCGTATTTTATAACATCTACAAGAAAATACATAGACGCAATACTAGTCTTCTAGCCAACCGAAATTAGATGTCAGTTTGGTTTTAGTTGATATTGGGTTCATCGGCAACGAACTATCACTAGCTATGTACACATTACAAGTTGGGCACTTTTGGCCAGAGAGGAATTGAGCTGTTTTATGTGATTCCCCTCAGGCCGACTTTTCGATGAAAGTAAAATAACACATCAAGAAAAGCTGTTGATATATAGCAAACTGTACTAATTCATACACATTGACCGTCAAAATTCAGTGGTCAGTGTTGTAGTTTTAGAATTTATCGGGGTTTCCTTGATTATGAAATCACTCAAAACAAATTTGAGAACCACGCGACATGGGTCGTTGCGCAGACTTCACCAACCGGCCAAATGGAGAAATCAACTCGTTTGAGAGACGGATTGACTGATAAAGTCGTAAAGTATCTTTCAAAAGGGTTAAAAACATAGGGTTGATAGGACTAGTAGGAGAGCGGATTAAATCTTCGCTCTTCAGTTCGGAATGTTGCAGGTGCGATTCACAAATGTTATTAGCGAACTGTAAGAGATAAGGTTAATATAATTTGAACAGCCAGCAACACTGACTGCAGTCAGTACATTTCATATGTTGGGGAAATAAAATTCCGATGGCCACCTAATGATCTGAAAGTTCCTCAACACTTAAACTGTGAATCCCGATAGCCAATTGAATTAATCATTAACGGATAAGCTTTCGGCTATAAACTCCGAATAATTCTACGCTGAACGCAGGTAAACAAATATATCACTCCAGATGAATTTGGAACTTTAATGCTTCTCTTTTAAGATATTCAATATATGTTTGTCCCTCATTCCTGTTTCCATTCCATAAACTAAGATAATACAATATTCTTTAGGTCGTGCTTATCATCCTCATCTTTGTGAGGTCCGTGATTGCCGCCACTGGAAAACGCGCCTTACTTTGACTTTTCACTATCCTATACTGTACATTCCCGGATGAAGTCTGAGGTAACCTGGTCATAACTCACCTCTTCAAAGCTCCATTCGCTGTCTACCAACGGCACGATTGATTTAGAATTAACAAGCCTCGTCAGCTCAGTCCACGTTTCGCGTATCAAGTCTACCGCAACGTTCGGACTGGTAGAGGTTGATGTCAACTGGGTACGCGAGAATAGCAACTGTTTGAGGGAGAATCCGCCAAGAATCCGGTTCTCTTCATGCAGCCGCAGTGGGCTGATACGCTCCATTTGGAACCACTAGAAGGCAAGAATATGGTTAAATGAACAGTTTAATAAGGTTTACCTTAAAATGGTAATTTTGTTAGATGAAGTGTAATGTTTTGCCTTACTTAAGCGAATATGTTTTCACTGCATATATTATGCGAGGTTCACTTGAATGTGATACAGTATATCAGATAACAAGAAAAGCTAAAATCGTGTGAAAAGCAAACATGGTTACAGTCACGACCAGGTAAATTAAGATCCAAAAGCTAAATCAAATTTTGCCAATAAGTCTTAGGATACAAACACATTCGTTAAGGATTAATCGTGGAGACAGAACAGCAAGTATAAATTTGCAGGCTTAAGGATAAACCAGCACAAAATGGGATTGATTCACCCATAACCTAATTTGCAGCTATATGCTCATTGGTTCATCAGTAGGTATTAAGATAGTGTAACAAGATCCTACGGCAAATCTATAATTTGCTACGAAATATCCTCTAGCCTGGCCAATCAGAGAGGTGACCCACCATAACTCTTACGTCTGTACGGAGCATATGGGTGGATTAACCTTTGATCAAATTAACACAGTTCGCCGTGACAACGTTGTTGGCACACGAATTCAAGCGCTGATACAGAGCATACATTGAAGATACAGACGTGAGTCTTATAAAGGATTGACCATCCGATTCACTGTGACAGCGTAACAATAGGCTAAACTTCAAACTAATGATAGTGGACAGAAAATGTACGCACAAGCTAAAGTGTTCTCATGGTAGGCTTGATAGGTTGTGATTGGCGTCCTTTATCTTGCATTCTCCTATGAAGCTTTTTTTGCAGGTTTACGGTTTTGTACATTGAGAAACGGTAAGTTTCTGAACTCGCCAACCCATTATTCTTTCTAATACGCTGTGCAAATCATATTGAAATTTACATTCTTGTTCTCGACTCCCATGATCAGAAACCTTACTTATGAAGCAAAATATAGCTAGCGCTCAGTTTGTCGATGCCTGAGTAAATGTTGATGTGAACCTCTGGTAAACTGAGCCTTCAGCCTATTGCACAGGGTTGGTTGCAAGCATCATCAGTAGGCTATTACGTTCACCTCGATTGACCCATTAGACAGCTTCTGTATATATAGTGCGGAGAAAAAGTGACTGGGTAGAAACAGCCGTCCGCCAACTCGCTGGTAATCAGTGGAGTCAACAACTTATGAATACGTTTCTCAAAGTCGTTCTGGAGAAAGGTGACTGCTCGCTAGTTATCATCCTAACATGAAATGTCTGATTTATTCGTATTGAATAAAAATAAATCAGGGGAAATAATGGATAATTATTGCAAAAGTCCACCACGTACTCGTTGCCAATTAATACACTGCATTTTTTAGAGGTTTTTTCTTTCAAATGTGAAGTGTTTATAGCAGATAACCTGGAATCTGTCGAATGAGTATGGTCCATTGTCTTTAAAAAATCACTCAAATATGTTACTGGTCGGTTTTAGGCAATTCGCAGAACTCGTGAATATCTTTAACAAAGCAGCCTAAAAAGTGACAAAAATGTGGAAAACTATATGCTGAAATAAAAAAGCCGAGTAGCCATAATTCCGAGGAGGTTGTCTGAAATGAATGGCTGTCTGAAAATTTTAACCACTTGCAATCACTATTGCTTCATGTTTGAGGAGTTTGATCTTTACAACAGGATATTTTTTGCATTCACTAGAGCATTCCACATTCAGCCAAATTTTGAAGATTACTAAAATCTAGTTTCTGTCTTGTTAAAGCTCACCAATAACGCATATCTTTGCTACGACTGAGAGTAGAACTCTGATCATACTTCCTCGAGACAAACGAGTTTTCCATTGTGTCACTGACGTCACTGGGCACAATCGATTGTGAGTCACTTTGACATTGCTCGACTGCCTCGACAGGCGATGCAGTAATCATTCTGTTCACTTTATTAAACGACAGTGTGACTGAGGCCATTCTTGTCTAAATCCCTTGCTACGTATCACTATTCAGGTATTTTTGTATCAGGTCTACTAGAAAGTAGATACCATGTGCTCTGTTTTTGATCTGAGCAGAACGCGTCAGTGGTAAAACAAACTGCCGGACACCTGGTGAAGTTGTAAAACGTTAAGAAGTATTGTTGGAGGGTTATCTTAATGTTGATGATCCAATTACTCGTGGAGTTTATTAATAAGCTATATCAATTCTTTAGAGAAGATGCCGTGTTATTGGCTTCCTTGAACTGTGTAATCTATCTTCAAGTATGCATAATATAACTTGATGTGTGGGAATTTAATTGGGATAAAATCTTTCAGGCATTATATTGTGCCTACCACTTTGCTTTAGTGGGAGATATGTAGGCTAACGAGAAGTTGTGAAACGCAATTTTACTTTCTCATCTGCAGACCAGCAGCGAAACTGTTCAATTTCTTCGTTCTCTAGGATGGCTGCTGACATGTTCGAAGGGAATACCTTTCCTAGAGACCATTGGATACTGAGTTAATACTAATTACACATGAGTAGATGCAGAGGACATGTGACCGTATGACTAACACGGGGAATGTTTGGAAGCAAGCGGTTTTGTTCCACAAAGGTTTTATCTTATCATTAGGCATCATACCGCATCAAATCAATTAAGTGAAAAGTGGACGGGAAAAGGATTTTAGTTGATTTTTGAAATGCGTTATTAGAAGCTGTGGAATAATATTAATGTAATTTGAAAAACAAACGTTTCAGATGTGAACCTGTCGGTTTGTTACGGAAACCTGCCGCATTATTCCCCTGTGGCCGTAGATACATTTTCGAGGAACATCCACCTCGACTACCTTGACAAACGTTTGATTGCACCCAATAAAGCAAAATTGATTTTCGTGAATATGAACAAATTATTCAACATATATTTTAATCGTCCACGCATAAACCTATTGTCAGGCTTTCGTCACAACGAATGGTCCGGAGGCAATGTGGAACCGAGTTCGGACTACCCCTAATTTACAAAAAAAATAGTATTCTCAATTTGACGGTAATATTTTTTCGTCAGTCGAGCCACTTACTGCTGTCGTAATGAGTAATTCCGTGAGTCAGAAGACATTTGTTTACTCGAGGTGAAATACAATGCCCAGAACTGTTTTACATAGTTTCGAATCACTCTTAGTTATCCTCGCCCATAAGCTTCATGCGGAATATCAAATTAATTCAAATCCCTTTCGCCTAATTAACATACTGATTCCTATCTTCTTCCGCGTCAGTATTACAGTGTGGTTGGTGTATCACCTCATGTTGCGTTAGTAAAGTGACCACAATGCACATCTCTCATTCTTATAATACTCAGATAAAAGGATTAAAAACCGATGGTCTGCTCTCTGTGATGGTATGGCTGGAGAGCATATTTGTTTTATTTAACCCACAAGCGATTAGAACTTGAATTACATGCTCCCAAATGAAGCAGCCGTTTCAATAAATCCATGGTTACATGTTGTGCGAGTAAGTGACACACCACACCTTGAAATTCCAACATGTCTTCATAGCAACGGATTATGTGCGGTTCGCCACATTTATCTTCTGAGAACACTAACGAAACTAACTCGATAAATGTAGCCATAAGTCAGAATGGGAACAATTTGAAGTGCGGTTACTCAACACCCTATGTACTGCAGTAATATGCAGCTAGCATGTTGCAGATCAACCCCGTTTTTATTGAACGATCTTTGAGGATAACGAATAATTCATGTTAGTTGGGAGAGAACACTTACCGAAGGATTTTGCAGAGATGAACAACTGCTCGGTTTCTCCTACGATATCATTAGCTTATCATGTTACTCATTAGAATTTAACATGAGAACTTCAAAACATTTGAAAGTTCGCAATAAAATATCGTTTATTCCCGCGCCTGTTTGGCTTGCACCTGTATGTGTATACTAAACATCAGTGTAGGTGAGGAACCCTTGCAGCCGATTCTACTGTTTCATCAAAGACCATTACAGATACATTGTTGAGTAGTAATATATCAGTGTAACTGAATAACCACATCTCATACTAGTGTATAGAAATTTTACTTAATTACTTGTTGTATCATATAGATATGCCCGTATCAGTTGTTAGTTTCTCGTGTTTTCTACTTTCGGATTATACCCTAACTGCGCAATGCAAATTTCTTCAATCAGTTCATAGTTTTATTCTTTACTAATGCTTCTTACAATCAAACTTCCTAAAAACTCTAGCATTGATGCTGTCATTCATAATAAGCAAATAAATCAACCAACGGTATCTAGTGCCTCAAAGAAACGGAATATTGGCATTGTTATTGAACCTGAGTCAGCCGAATTTGTTGGATTTCTTGTCGACGTTCTGTTCCGTCTTTTGGATAGGAAGATACAACGACAAATTCGAGGTGCGCTATAAGTAAATCTTCCCGCTGTCCTGCTGTACAGACAAAAATACTTCTCATCCAGTGTTTCATTGACCAAACTTCGAAAATCTGCTTCGGTGATGCTCTACACTACAGCTTTTGGAAACACCTGTACTATAGAGCTTATCCGCTTACAATCCAAGCTGCTGGATTTACATAACTGGACTTAACGAGTCTGACAAACTTGACATTGATGACTACCATCCCTCACCCTGTTGATGTAATACCCTTGTCGAAGCCGTATACATGTGTTTTATTTAGCCTGATAAAACACTGGGAAAAGGTTCCGTTGCTATGCGTTTCTTCTCAATCAAGCATACCTAATCCATCCCAAACTGTAGAATCCACGCTGTACAAGCAAAACAGATTCAATGTGTCTTGGTGATAGTTATATGTACAATGGTCGTTCACCTTCGTTGTACCCATCATGAAGTCAGAACCAATTGTAGGTACACTACGGCCTCCATGACTGTCTGCATGTCGATGCAGACAGAGTACAGTGCAGTTATAACACCTTATTCGGCGTGAAATTCTATCGTGTGCATGTTAGGGCGCCCACCCTGTTACCGTCCCAAGGCGCCTCCGGCGTGAAAAAGGAAAAAAGGATTGACTTTGTCCTAGTTAGCGGACCTGCTCAGACGGCCGAGTGGTGACCTTGGCTAGTTTTTACCTGTCTGACTTTTTATTTCACTATGCCTATCAGTGACCTTAACTATTGTTTGCGTCAACTGTCCTCCTCTGTGTGGCCACCGCGTATCATATAAGTACTTTTGTATTTGTCCTCTTGGTCGCACACGTTTTGAAGCGGGACAAAGCTCTATTTTTTGAACGCGTCTCTTGGCTTGCCTTCGGAGGGAACGCGGGGACAGTCGCAGTTCTCGTGTTAACTATTACCGTGACGAGAATCCGAATTTTGCCAAGCCCATCACAATAGCTAGGACGAACCAGCGTACCGTTTAGAAGGGTTCACAACAATTTGGCGACGGAAGAACACACAACAGTACAGTCGAATGGTTTTCTTTCATAACTAGGCCTAGCGAGCACGACTCATCTGGCAACTGATGAATGGAGTCCAGGAATTAATCCAAAGCTAATAAACACTAGCCATCTTCTCAACGCTGCACTATCCGACGAGTTTAATAGCTCCATATAACTGCAATGCATGCACTCTGACAACGAATCACTATAAATTTGTTTTGTAAAAGTACTTTTCACGAATAATTCGGTTATGCCTACACATTTAATGGTAGAGTTATTCCAAATGTGGACATTCACCGATGAAAAGCACTAAAAGTCTTCAGACCATTCACATCGTCCACACTGATGCACTGAAATCGAAGACTAAGACCTGGTCAGTTAATTAATTAAATCCTCAAGGTGAATTTAGTTACAAGTAAAGAGGGACTGTTGTCTGCTTACCTGTTTTGCCAGGTTGAGAAAATTTTTACGGTCACCAGTCACCAAATTTGACATCCCTGAAAAGAAAGACGTGAATTATGCTGATTGTTTTCGAGTTATTTCACGAAGGTAGTTGGTAACAGGCAAGGTCTTTAACCGGTGGCAACCGAACAGTTCAGCAGTTATAAATTTGCCCACGTTATTGATGAATTGATTAAGAAAAACACGACGTTATGTGCAAGTTGTAATACCTTACGTATCAACCACCTCGAGTGGCCTTCTGCAGAAGTGTTGTGGTAACAACTTTCGACCGACTCCAGTATAATGAGAGATAGCCAACTATTCAATTGTTGCTGCGTATGACCGAGTGTTCATGTCTGATCAATGATGCTTCTAGTATTTCAAGCTTTGTGAATTTTAAGATACGGCAGTTCAGCGACTGATAACGCAGCGCAAGCGACAACCACCTTGCAGTGGTATAGACGAAGTCCCGTTCTTGTTGAGGGTGCCTATGCAACACGTACCTCAATGCATTTGCAGCTACATTTACACGTGTCGTATAGATTTGCTGGTAAATGCTTGTTGTTTTAATGAGATGAAGTATGTGCGGTTGCACATGGTATGACAGATGTAATTACTGAGAAAGACAATGAGATCGCTCCCTAACAAGTGTTACGGATACTCCCGTGAGTTGCGGGTGTACATTATGCGGAGCTAAGCTGCAAAATGTGAGATTTTATTGCGCTGACCCCTTCACTATATTGTCTGATAAGCATTCTTGGTTAACAGGTCTCATTTGTACGGAAGATAAATGAACATTAAACGTTTTTTGAACGGTTGTGTCGTATATCCAAATAGAAGACAGCGGAGTCGTAAAGGGGGGACACATTCATGCAACAAAACTTGATGGGTCTACAGACTATCTTCAACACAGTTGTTGATCGCAGATGAGGTAATTCACTTACACCCCCTCGTTTATAAGTGATAAGGCTCGAGATTCCAAATTGCACATCATCGTGACCATATTGGTAGGATTTCCGCTGGAAGTCTTGCAAATAGTTTCGCATATTTTCTGACCAGGGAATCCAAATATATGAAACAATCATTTTCTGATCCCTGACGGATTTAGATGGCTACAGTTGCATACATGCAACAAGGTAAAATTTGTAACTCTAGTTTGTCGAGCCAGGGACATATGGCATCCATCCTTTCTAGACCAATACTGGTAACTCATAAAGTCCTCAAAAATCCTTACTATTAATCCTTCCTGACCTCAAGTAACAGCTTCATTTGTTGAATCCCTCAGTATAATGAAATTATATCCCAAATCATAATTCCACTGTCGTTTGAATTTCTTGGTCATGCATTTTTACCCAAAATGGCAAGTACCCTATTGCTTTACGGTAGAAGGACCAAATAATTCACGCTGTAGTTAACTGGTGAATACACCTTGATATCACCGAAGAGCTCAGGTGTCGGTATGGTGCTCTAAGAATGCAACCACTCTCTCTGAGTGTATTTCTACCGTGGCATCCTGATGAAAATATATCGGTCACATCAACCAACAAGAATTATTTTAGTTGATTCGACCTTTGCCAACAGGAACCAGGAACTTGTCAAAGGTCATGCAAAATTCGCCGAAATGCAGGGGGCAATGCAATATTCTTCACTTGGCTTAGCTGACTCGACCTTTATTAACCAGATCAAGGAGACTGTCAAAGGTTGTGCAATTTCTGGTGGAATGCACAACTCAGTTCATAAAATGTATGCGATATTTCTTGTGGGCACTCTGCATCCGATTCCACGTTTATATGCAAAAGCAAGGAAGGATTATCAACTTCTGTTGTACGTACGGGGTCAGCCCAATCAAGTTCAGTTTCGGAAAATGAACCGTCCTTGTCGGCAGACATTCCTTCTGTGACCATGGTAATAAACCAAACAAACAGGGAAAGATTGTGCTTTTGTATTGACTTCTGTGGGAACACGCAGGTTTAATGACGTGTATCACAAATGGAATGTCACAGGGTCTCGACGACCAACTATCAGTAAGCAATACAGTTCTCATCACTAATGTTCAGCCTATCAATTGGAAACATATAAGTGAAACGCCACAGGATTTACTATAAGCAAATGGTATTATCGCCTTCTTCCAAAACAGAAAGAATGATCGGGAATGTACAAGTTATTGTCGGATTCTAGGATGTAATTTATGTGTGATAACGTTGCCGGACAAATTCCTGAATACCATCTGACGAGATAATTTCCGACATTCTTAAAAGTGTCAACTTACAGTATTTATGATGTAGATTTGTTTCTATTTGGACAAACCTTACTATTCCCGAAGTGCTTTGCATCATTGAAATTTCAAAATCCAGGCACTAAGCACAACTTAAACTCTAGTTCTTGTCAACGCGAATGAGTTAGTTAAACATTTGATGTCCATAACGTCCAAACTGTATGCATATATACCGTACGCAAAGCTTCAGTATCTTATAAATTTATGAAGCGTTTCGTATGAAATACCTATACCATCAACACGCCAGCGTTAGAAATACGCAATTATAACGGACAGTCATGCCTTGGCAAATAAGTAAGTGAGAACTCAGGAAGAAGTTAGGGTAACCCTGAGCAAATAAACACAAAACCGGAGCAGATTTCAAACCACCTTATTTTGATACAGGTTTGCCAGAAATCTGTTGTTCAAACGCTCCCTTTTTACACCTGTGCTATCTCCTTCTATGCAGTGCAGAGATACTTTATAAAACTGGCAATCCAGTTCTAGTGCTAGTCCACAATAATGTTATTCGTAACTCGGTTGGTCCTCCGTCTCGTCTTATTGATGGTGCAGCATAACAGGAATTGTTTTTGCGTATACTATCTTTTAACCGTAAATGGTGCTGATAAAATCGATTTGAGCGCTGTTCGACCAATTAAACCGATGTACATAGACACATAGGTGAATAGCTGGTAAATGTTTACCTACCAGCGATGATAAATACTTTTCAATTTGCTTCTAATAATTCGAGGGATAATTGTCACGGTGTTGTTGTTATCCTCTACAGAAAACTGATGTGCAAAGTGAGTAGCTCACAACAGGTTAAAAAAATAATGGGAAAAGCTCAGCAACTGTGAACATACTTACCATACAGAATATATTTTCCTAAGGGTTTTAACAGGCTGTATGACTTTCCAAATTCTTCGCCGCTCAGACAGTCGAGAATCACGTTTATTCCTTGAGGATAAAGCCTGGGTAAACGTTCGAAGAGGGTTAACACATGTGAGGTCGAGGAGGAAGCAGCTTACGGTTATACTATAATTTGTGTATTAGACAATCGAACAAAAGTGGCAAAAAAAACCAACCAAAAAAGATTACAAGGAACTGTACGCACTTCCTTCTAGAAATTTTGCAAAAAAATTGAGTGATTTCTTTACCAGGCCTTTCAAAACGTGAGATTACGTTCCATGCACACGAAAAGGAATTGTTACTTTGACACAACATTTTGAGTTGCTGAAGCCTTGGTCCTTAGATGTATGAGTAGACTAGCATGCCTGTAAGTGACGTGTGGTCCACCTCACGAAATATAAAGCCTCACAATTAAACATGATTACATTATTATGTTGCCCTTAAATACCCAGGCCATCTAAAGGTTGCGCCCTGGTTATTTTAGCTGAGTAGTTAGTTGTTGACCATAGACAATGTTTATTCAATAGTGCAGTGGTCACGACACTCGTTTCTGTATCAGGGCAAGAAACCCCCATAATCCAGAGCACCTTCGGAAACAAATGAACCATAAAAACGAATAGATACTGTGTTGCGCTTTTGGTCGACAGATTGCCATCCATAGCCCTATCTTTAGCTTCACCATCCTCAACAAAAACTGTCATCAGTATCGTTATCTCCACGACCGTTTTTACACATATCAACGTGTCGTTTGGTCACTTCCACGCTGAACTATAGAAACACGGTAAGAATGAACCGAATGCGATAAGCAAAACAAATTAGGATGCCTGGGGTATAAATTCCATTAAGTCTAACCTGAATCATGAGGAACTGGGATACCATATCCGCAAAACAAACGACCAAGCACTATGTCAAATGAAGCGTCATTAGCAAGGCACCTTCTTAAAAACCTTCACTGCTCTTCCACACTAATTACATTTGTATCACAAAAACTCGATCGAATAACGACAACATTTAAACCACTGAGCTCAACTGGCTGCTGTCTCCCTCAGAGTAGCTAATCATCCAACCTATGAGTCATGAGTGTCTCATCAAAGATATGTACCCAACTTATATTTGTAATCTTTCCATGATTGAGTCCGCTTACCCACTTCAAGTCTTTGGTTCTCTGTTTCATAGTTTGCATATGTCGGAAGCTGTGTTCGAATGAAGTACTCTTTGCGGTAGGGGTTTAGTTGATTTACCACTCACAATCAATTTTTCAATATGTCCTTCCCCTCCAGCTGACGAGAGTAAATATATTTCTGGATTGCTCATTTTGAGGATGAATACTATCATGACCGTTTCTAGTAAGATTTTGTATGGACCAAATAAATTAGTTTTTATTAAAGCTTTGGCAAAGCTATGCGATATTATTTCGTACTATTACAGCGAATAGAAAATGTATATTCTCAAAACGGCCAGACAGTTCACGTTTAGTCTTATTCGAGTGGCTTGATTCGAGCAAGAAACGAACTAACCGGCCGTAAGCCATACGCTATGGGAGCAGTGTCGAGTCAAATTATAATTCGCCATCTTCTGCATGACTTGTAGTTGCAGAAAACAGAACAGTATGGAACGAACATGCAAAAGTAACGAGTTAAATAAGAAATTTTTTATGAAACTTGTAAATTAAACCATGGATGAGTTCATACTTGACCCAAGTAAGTTGACCTACTTGGCATGCTGCCGTGTGTACCACTGTGATTATCCAGTGTTAGCCTGCGTGAAGCGCAAACTATGACAAATCTGGGGAAAAAGACATACGCAGTCAGCACAAGTCACCTGAGCCGCAGACATGATGTTCGCAGAATTGCGAGACAATACATGACTGATATATTTCATGAATACCATCAGTGCATCTAGAAATGTGCTGAACTAATGGTTGGTAAGCTCCCAAAACCATTACAACAAGCACACGAAGGTCCCTTTCCTAATCTTCCCAGTTTGGGAATAAGAACATCCCAAAGCAATTTTCTGATTTCAACAAGACTATATAGGAAACTCGATATAATACGCCGGAATGCAGTTTAAAATACTTCGAGGGATTTCGGGCGAGAGAGTTTAGAAAACTTGGTTCCGTTTAAAAATTTCACTAGTGCAGAACGAAGACATGTTTTGCTATATGTTGACATTTTGTTTACCCTCATCAGTCTCAAATGTAAAACATGCGGGTTGTTTATTACATAAAAATAGATTGTGTAGAATTGGCTTTATGGTGATTTGAATCAAGCGTAATAGGGCGACCACATACGTGCGGGATAGGGCAGACTTCAGTTTGTGCTTGATGTCGTTTACCAGATTATTCCTTTTGAATCGCAGAAATACAAATACATCTTTCTATTGAACCATTCTAAATGGCTTACTGCGGTGACGTTTACTTAGGCAGAACAGACCGACAGATATATTTGCGATTGTCAGAACACATCCCGAACTGGTTAAAACAAATGAAAAAACATTCTCGAATCGGTATACACGCTGTTCGAAACCCCGCATTGACAATTGTCGGACACCTCATAATAGCAGGTAACCAGGCTGACCCACTTGAGCCATTCAACATATTGTTACATAATCGGAACCCGAAGCTGTTGGCCTTTAGCGAAACTGCTGGACAAAACGCAATAGCTTGCGCCATGTGCACAAGAGTGTTCGAATCAACCTGTAGTGTTGTCGTCGTGTTGATAAAATACGTGGTGTGGCTGTATGCGAGTGCAAACCTCGTCTATTTCTATTTATGTTATAAATAACCTGCACGTTGTACGTTTGCGACTGATGAGAGTAAACGAATTGTTACCATGTCGCAGAGCAGGTCTTCTTTCTGTACTAGTAGAAAAAATTCGGTTTATTTGTGTGTTTGTGTGTATGGGGGTGTTGGCTTACGAGTTCTTTTCAGCAAAGTTTTGTCACACTATCCGCAAAATGTCTTAAGGCTACAGCTTTGTGTCGCAAAAATTCTCAGTAGTGTAAGTTCACAAGTTTTTGAGTGTGTTATGGAGTCTTGTCGGTGTAGTTCAAAGGAAGTCGTGTGTAATGTGATATCAGTTTTAAACGAGCTGTGACGGATCAGAAAACCAGACGCAGTTTTTTAGTCCGTCCAACATTGAGCGCCAAGAGTGAATTGTCACGTCTCACTTGTGTAAACTGCAGCGATCAATCTGCTGTTTTGCGGCCCGATTGGGAATGATCGATTGTTAGGTTTGCACAGCTGGCTAAATTCCACACGCAGTCGGATGGGAAAACTAGGTGTGATTCCTCGCAAGCCTAAGAAAACTGCTGGATCGGTTTAGTTCCATTTCGGTTAATTCGCCAGTGCTATTCTTAGCAGTTTATTGCAACCGGGTTGAGAGGGGAAAAGAGTGTTTCCGATTAATGGGCCTGCCCAACGGATTATTCGGCAGGGCAGAACCAGACAGTGGGCTAAACCGATTAGGTCTGCCCATCTTCTTAACCAGAACGTCTGAACGTGCACCCGAAAAATAAAACTGATGAGAAATGACACAAGTAACGTTTAGTTCAATGATATGCCACTAAACATCGCATTACTAGACATCCTAGAATACATCTACCATGAGTTCAACAATTATCAGGAAGAGTACTGTTTGACAAACCACATAACTAAGTACTGCAAAAGGGAATCTCACATTTTCCGACAGTAGCGGATTTAATAAACCCGATGACGAGCACAATAAGCCATACCAAATTTGATGGTGAACAGCCAGTCTGTATAAACCAATGAAACAATGGAGTGGAATAAACATTTAGCCTTTGGCCACCTACAGTTTTGGTTATCATCGTTCATACCAACAACTACTGTCTATTCAAGACAACATGAGTCATAACAAACATAAGTGTCTCAAACTAGACACCAACAACACTTGATTGCAACCTTCCGATTAAGATAAATCTTTCGGTTAGCCAACATCGAAAGTAAGAACGAGACTCGAGTTACGTAGTTACTGGAGGTCACCAGTAGTACAAACCGTTATCCGAATCAGAATTTTCACCTTGACCCTTGTGCCTGGAGACGTGCGCGATAACCACAACAGACATGACCGAATAACCCAACAAGAATTCTCGATCGCAACCTTGTATGAATAGCGTCCGGGTGGTCCAATCATTTCGAAAGCAGAGTAAGCAAAATCATTCCGTGATCAGGATTTCTCAGTTAGGTTGAATTTACTGTCATCACTGAAGCAACCAGTTATGGTTCAAATCAGTAGCAGAAGTGTTGTTTACACTCCGCAGCCGCAGTTGAACCTTTAATAAGTGGCTAAATATGGTAACACGCCTTTGCTTTCATCAATTCTGATAATATGTTTCAGACATGCTCATTCGAAAGGAAGTAATGGCCTCCAGTTTTGCTTATGCTTGAGTTAACCAACTGTGCATATCCTTAACACGAGGAAGATATATATTCTTGCCAATGATTTGTGACAGAACCGCGCTAAACACTGCGTCACTGATCTCACAGTAAGCAATACCAAATAACAATGTTTCAACCTCCAAATATTTCCGTTTGTATGTGACTAGTAGTCTGCCTGGTTGTCTCGTTAGGAAACACAATCATAACCTCTGACAGATAGCCAGTTATCAAACGAGAACAGGGAATGACTTCAGACAGTGGGGTTGGCGGTCTTAACAGTCTACCAACATGGACCTGAGTAGCGACATCACACAGTCTTATGTAATCAAGTAATCCGCAGTCACAGCAAATGCTCGAATTTGTGTCCACCAGGTTCAGCACAGTTGAACACTACTCTCTAGTAGCAGTTGTGTTTGTCTATCCTCACCACAGCAGCTAAACACGATGTCATGATGATACTTGCATTCCTAGAAACCAAGGCACTTGCTGAACAAAGCATCGGCTGGTAGTCAGTGTTGGAATAATCAGCGTATCGAAACCCAGGGGCAAACAATCATCATGAAGACAACTTTCCCATTCGCGACCTCCGTAGTGCCTGTCAACAGTTTTCTACTTCTATTCATTATTTGACTTGTCTGCAAGAACCCATCTGCCGTTTCTATCAGCGACATACAAGGTTATTTTACCTATGATGATGCTTTTTGAACTCAGTACGAGTTTCGCGTAAGCCAAGATTAACTCATTTTTTTATACAGATCCTTTAAATCCATTATTCAGTACCCAAACAAATCAAACCGTGGCCGGTGTTTAACGGTCTCCCATAGTGGTGATGATGTTCCGTCCAACAATGACAAACTGACCGTGAGACTCAACTACGAAAAACCTGGATTTCGGCTGGATTTGAATCCATGACGGAAATGACATTTCTGAATGCGGCAAATGCTCTACCGGCTGAGTTACGAAACCACGCCGGAAGCTCATAAATTTCAGAGTTGGACCTATTAGTAATTCAGTGTCAATTCTCATCGGTGTTGATAGTGGATTCCAGCGTGAACTGATCGAGAAATCCTGCCGGGGCAGTAAATTTGCTGGACCCTTTGGTGGATTTCATATGACAGATTTGGTTGAGTGGATAAGTAGTTCCAAACGTAAAATTTTTAAGCTGGCTCCGTAGCCCAGCTGGTAGAGCATTTGCCGCGTTGGAGCTGGTTCGAGTCTAGCCGAAGTCCGGAATTTTCGCTATTGGGTCTCTTCTAGATTATCATATCTGCCAAACTACTCGTTCGTGAGACATTTGTTGTTGTTCCCCATATTATCTGAAGATCAGCAGTTTCAATTCAGTGGAAGGAGATAGGCTTTGTGTGCTCCTGAATGGACCATTCATTCTGCGTGGTTGAGTGTGGTACTCGGTCACACCAGAGCAGACATTGTGAGTGCTGCGGCGACGAAACCCTCTACCCCACATTGAAGGATAGCACGAACGAGATGCACACTTTACAGCATGTCAAGGAAAACACCAGTTACTCTGCTGACGGCATTGGCGACGCGACCGACCCACAGACTGAACGCAATGATTACCACATAGTATGTGACATAGTGAACCTGCACAAGAGTCAAAAGGAAAAAGCGGAAACCACTACTTACTACGCCAGTGAGATACAGATAACTGCACAAGATGAGGTTGATGCATGCGAATTGAAAAACACTTTGAGAGAGGCGACATCTGGCGCATGTGACATAACACAGGTTAAGTGCGCATGGTCTCCCCATCTATGACTATGTATAGTTAAAGTTTGAGCGGATGAAATCACATGCCTCATTCCCGTTTCCAGCTTTCTTCAGCTGACGATTTTACCCGATATTAGCAAACGAACGCGGACATCGTTTGGCAGATACATAGAGACGGTTCACACGTTTCATTTGGAGCAGAGTGTTTTGCATTAACACGGATCTCATAGTTGTTCTCGATATCTTACCATTCAGTTTAAAACGCTTGCTACCGGTTGCTGATGCTGTCGTGGGTTAGAAAGTACCATCCTTACCTTGGATGTATGAGGTTTTAATGCATTACTTGTACTTCGGTCATTGAAATTACAAACTCGTATACATGTTGTCCAATTAATAACCCCCGTACCAGCAACAATCAACAATGAACTTTCATATTCCCTGAAGAACGGCACAAGATATTGGTACGTTCAGCCTACAAGTAACTTTAGGAAAGTATGTCTAGTGTTACTTATGCTGCCTAAAATTTTGAGAACAACACGCTGCTCTCATTGTAGTCGATGTCAGGTATGTGTGCACTAAGTAAAAGGGTAAGGACAACATTTCGTGTGCGCCACAAACATTCATTACTTGGTCCATGATAAAGCTGAACAAGTATTACAAAAGTAAGCATCTTGGGTGTAAACCTGGCTTGATGCTGAAATTCATAAGCAGCTGACTGTAAGTTTCATGTTGGGCTGGAGCATGAAAGTAAGCCATAGTAGAATGTTTTCATAGTTGTTCACCCACCTGTTTGTTTAAGCTAAACGTGGGATACTGGTCAATTCACTGGTTCTGTGGCACGACTGTGTTAACCGTCGACCGGTTGTGGGCAGGGAGCTGTCCGCAATTTCACTAGAAACAAAACTTTGAATGATACCTTTTTTCCAGAACAACCTCTTCTAATGTATACATCTCTGGCTACAGCGAGTAAGTAAAGCAGAATTAAATTAAAAGTCCCAACAACGGCTGAAATCAATTTAATTCCGAAGTGGTAAACGCGGGAGATCCTGATTCTTCTCATGTATATGGGAACTCCTGTGGAGTGACCCCAACAGAGAGGGATGTTTTCAATCGTCCACACTAGGAGAAATATTTGGTTTGTTGCGTTCACTAATGCCTTACCGTCTTACGTAGTACATCAATCTGTTCCAGTCAATCCTGCGAGTCCAGGACTTGTATTGTACGGCTAACAAGGCAGCAGCCACAACGGCCGGTTGTGGTCTAAGCATTTATTGAACTTCGGGGAAAGATTGATAATACTGGTCATCTGCAATCATCGCACACCGCGACTTGAAAGTAACCAGCCGAAAAGTAAAACCAAACTAAGCAGACCAACCTCAAACGTGAATAGTGTTCAACTTGTCAAAACCGAAAATCACAATTACTGTAAGAGAAGTCAGATAAGCTGGTGACACCAACGTGGTTGGTTCTGAACAAATCATTTCAGTTAGCTGACATGTAGGTGTTTTGAGAAGATAAGGCACGTATTTTTACGCTATCTACTCAGGTCAACTCAGCCTAAGCAGCAGATAAGCCAAATGTGCTTAAAAGTTGGCCTTACGATTTTTATATTCCGCAGTAAATGTTCTGGGACATGCAGTGAATATGTAGCGCCGCCAACTTCTATGGAGAGACTAATTTATAAAACAGTCATAACTCGCAGGCTAAATAGGGGACACTAGTTAAGGTTCAAAAAAGTCGATCTTCAAGAAAGTCATCAACGTTTTGATGCATTGATATACATAGCTTGCATACGGTCTTAATCTACGGTTCCTAGGCAATTCACTAGCAAAAGATTGGGGCATGCCAGTGTTTCTATACACTTTTCATTTTGTACAGTTTGGTGGGGATGACCACAAAAAATGGAACTGTGTAAGCCGTTGACTTGTGGTTCGCAGTAAGTCGTTGAACTCGAGCAAAAATTACGTTCCTACTGTCGATTGATAAACTGCAATTTCTCAAATAATACTTCGACAGCCGTAACGTTCTGCAACGTTTGCAGTGAAACGAAATTTAGTTAAGGGATTTTGTACTGCTAGAATTCAGTGCTATATGAACCCATGGTTACTCAGATTTAAACGCATTTTCACTTACACTTAAAATTGAATTACCAAAAACGTTTATTTCGAACTATTGACATTTGGTTCACTCTCCCTAGCTGGTAACTCAAAGGTTTCAAGTTGAACATATAAGTGTGACGCGAATGAAAAAAAGTTGAAACACAAAACATTGTGGAAATAAAGAAGAGTCACTGCAATAATCAGTGATTGCTGAGTGCAGGAAGCTGTTTTTTTATTTCATCAAAAAAGACTCGAAAGTAGCCAAATAGTTCGATTTCATGTGCTTACAGTTAACATTATCTTTTGACTATTGAAGTTCAAGTTGACTCTCTGTAACATATGCATTTCCAACGTTTTGACGACAAAATACTTCAGACAAGATATGCAATACAAACCTATTCTGTATCAAAAACATATTTAGGAAAACAGAATAATCGACTTCCCACCAACGTACTTTTTAATTTCTGCTGGCCAGTCCTGATCCGGAGTGAATAGGGTTTCATACATACTGGCAATTTGCTCATGCTTCGTTTTGGACGCTGTACCAATCAGTTTGACATTTGGGATCAGTTTGGCAAGCTGGCCAATGGCTGTCCCCTAACACACGCACACAGGCGATTGATGAAAGGAGAATAGAAAAAGGAACGTTTTGTGGTGAGGCTGCTGTAAACTACTAGCATACAGTGATATAAATATCCATACAAAATCAAAGTACTGACGGCAAATATCACAACGTTGTAGCTATTGCCACTGTTAGCTACGTAGACAAAACCTAACTCTTTAACAGCGTTAAATTTGTCGAAAATTGTCCATCAAAAATTAAAACTAGTCATGCGACTTACTTAGTGTTCGTCGTCCACTAAGTATTCCAGGTGGTTAGTGCAATCATGCTTGCACACATTTGTGAGAACAGCAAAGTATTACACGGCAGACAGCACAGCGTTATACATATATATATATATATATAATATCTTATAGTATCATTAAGGTGTGGACGCAAATTTTCATTGTCATAAGGTGTGTAGAAAATTTAAACGTTTCCCACACAATTTACTAGACGTCATGTTACTAAGCGTCTTCTGTGAAAAATAATTAGCAACTTCTTTCTCAATAGTGTCACTATGATTGTGACTCGAAAGCACTCCTCAAATAACACGCGTTATTATGTGACAAGCAATGTAGAACTTCCATTAAATGGGTAGGTCAGCCAAGGTATTAGCGTGATGTCGGCTTTGAGATGACATAAACGCGCCGTTTTGAATATGTTTCCGCTGAGCTTGAACTTGGTTCAGGCAAGCAGTTGGGGGCTGTTAAGCTAGCTCAAACTGCACAGTTACTACAAGTTGTTTTAGGTCTACAGTCCACGCAGTTTCCTTGAAATGATTTTGGTGTTCATGATGGAACTATTTCTTGCTGCGATCGGTTGACAGAAGTCATTTCAGCGTTAGTTGAAAACGCGTGTGAAGCAGTGGTAGAAGGACGTTTGAACCTGCAAAACAGTTGGATTAGTGAGTTTCTTAATTCACTGTGGTTTGTTTCTGCGAACATTCAACCGGCTGAATAAGGCGTTAAGTCCAACAGTTCTTGAGAACTCTTTAGGCATTCTGAAATTCTCGTTAGTCCTTCAAGTAGACGCGCATATTGTTCATTGCTAGTACACTTTTGATTCATCCCACCATATGCGGTATTTTTGTACAGCTCAAAATAATGCTTCAGAAGTCACACTATAATAGAATTTTGGTCTATTTCCTGTAAACTGAATTGATAACAGATGAAGTCAACTATGAATCCACGTACATTATCAACAGGATTAATATGTCTATGGCAATAAACAGGAATTGTTGAACATATGGAGAGTTTCTGCCCACAACTGCTTTTGAAGATCATGTTGGGTTGAATTTAACAATCCATCATTTTACAGATGAACAGTCAGTGCGAATATTTTGATCGGCGCCAGATTCGTATTCATCGTCTGACCAGATACTGCTCTTTACTAATGGCTTGTCAGTGTTTCAGATGGCTAGTAGCCATACAAATGCACTCACGGTGAATTAACTAATATTATTCAGTACCCAATTTTGCGTCAGCAAACAACGTACTTTGTCCGCTAAGTCTGTCTCACAGAGGGGATTGTCTGCTGTGCTTATCTGTTAAGGATACCGAAGTGGGTCGTTAATTATTTTCCAGGGATTTTATAATGTGCATTCAGGGAATCGGCATTAAGTAGATGTAGTCCTTCCGAACTTGAACTACTGACAATATTGCGAAAGTTGTTCAGGTAAGTAAAAAGAAAAGTCAATGCGAACAGCTAGCGCAACGTAGTTAAACAATGTGGCAGGAGATTAGCAAATCTAATAAAACAGTAATTAGAATAGTACGCTGAAACAAAAACCGTACTTATCGAATTCGCGATATCGAGTGACGAACTAGAAGGTCTAAATGGCAAACTTTTATACAAAATTAACGATTTTATACAGCGATGCAGTGAACGCATGGTTGTTTTCCGTTTAACACCGGATAGTTTAGAAGCGAGCGCAGCGGTGGTCAACCGGGAGTTTAAATAGATGGAACACTTGTTTGCGGAAGGAAAAGGTTTGTAATAATGGAGGTTTTTTCGTGTTGGGAGCCGAAATGGAAAAATCAATCCGTCCTTAATCGTTATATTTCGTTAACTCGGAATAGATGATGTGCGTACTTGACTTGATGTAACTAGTGGTGTCAAGTAGTTCAGTTCGGTTACATGGTAAGGCTAATTTATAACAAACCTGCATAATGCTGTGAAATACGTGTTTACTGATCAGTGTAGTCCTCAGGTTGCACGTTACCTATTTGAACATCCTAGCTCTGACGTTTAAATTTCACAGATGGTTAGTGACTCGTCATTGATTTTCAGATCCTACGTACATAACAACGTACTTTAGAAACCTCGGCAGCCAAAAACAGATGCTCGTTTCTTAAGTTCAGTTTTGTCTTCCGTATCAACTTATTAGTTTCCTTCACAGAAATTTGGGTCAAGGATTAGAGAATAAATAAACATGTTCAAACGTTTTTGGTCTGATATGGTATCATCAAACAAACAGGAAATTTCGGTAGTTTTCCGTATTATCTGTATTCGGAAACTTCACAATAAGTTTGACGTCTTTTGATTAGAGACACTTTCAGGAAAGGGCGTAGATTAAGATAACCTTCGGATAAATGGCTCAATTTAAATGTGCGTTACAATTGCATCGTTATATTCTTTCTTTAGGATCAAACATAACAGTCTAATTGTGCACATTGCGTTCTCATCGAAACAAATACCCTAAAGTTTATGTAAGAGATTTTAAAGAGTCAAACACCTGGTTTCATATAGTTCGTCATCTTATCAGTTCTTGTGTGTCACACAACAGAGTGGACTAGCATTCCTACATTTTACTGTCATCGTAAATCACAAAAATTGAACATAATTTGGAACCATACACGGATTAAAATGAGATCACTGTGGACATGAAAAGTTTTCGTCACGCGACGGTTTGCAATTAACTACCATTGATGTTTCTAGTTTACTCAGTGGACCAAGCAGTGTTGAGCTTCATCCACAATGTTTTGCTGAGCAAACGAAATCACAAACCGAGTTTAGCAATCAAAATGTAGTCACCATTTATCTGTTACGTAAAGTCGACGAGTCTACTTAGTTCACAATGAAAGACAAATTATTCTTCCGCCCGCCTACAGTAGCCTTCGAAACTAATGTTGTATCAGCGACATATGCTTGCCTATCTGTAGGTTAACCGTGGATGAACGACGGGAAGAGAGAACAAACAGAAGGCAAATTAACTGAATTGTAAACATTCACACGACTGTTCCGTTACTTGGAGGGTGCTGGTGGAATACTGAGTTGTTTTTAATGTTTAACTGATTGTGTAACGTATACAGTATTTCGAAAAATTCACTAACGGTTGCCCATTATATTGTTTAAAACTGCCCTAACTAGAGACCCTGAAGACGTAATGTCGTAGGGAAACTCACTTCTGCAAAATTATATGGCCTTCATCAAATTTCATTCTACTGGCTATATGGATGAGTTTATTTGAAAGGTTTGCTGCAACGTACTGCCTGTCGTATTGTTGCCTAAGGGTTTTTGAAGATAGAAACTTGTACCACCAACGTTCGTTCCAGCTTACACTAATGTGTGTGCACACCTCACTGAAAGGTTTCCGTTGTTCTCAAATTTTCAAAGATTTTTGACTGCCAAACAAGAGGAAGGTTCACAATGTGTATCCATTCTTTCGTCTTTTACGAAGAGCGATGGCTAGATCTGCGACGTAAAAATGCATAGAAGCATCTTTTAATGAGTCCCCGATATCTGCGTAATTTGGCCCGTACCACGTGAAAGGTCAGTGTCAGAAAAGTGCAAGTTCATGGAGGTTTGTCTGCAAAATCTTTATCTTACTGGTTGGTAGGTAAAGTAGCAAGACTGCACAGTTTGTGCAGGTTGAAAAGTGTTGCAAGTGCCGAAGCAGCTTCTACTGCATCCTGTATTGTTGAATGCACGCTGCAGTCAACTGAGAGAAATCAAGAGGCCTTCAGAAATTATGATGACGTTGATCCACGAAAGTACCGAAGGTGTAACTGATTTAAACCAAGATACTCTGAAACTAATCACAGCAAAACTAGCCCATCCATTTTCCGGAATGTTTTCGGCCATGACCGTGTTAGAATCCCATTCCTGGTAGCATTCTGTGCTTGCAAACACAATCCTACAAATATTCACTTGCTTTGGTCCGCTTAATTTGTTCTTGTTCCTTCGCTGTTCGCTTATTCTTAACACTTTATTCTTTTGTCCACTATTATTGGTACCCCTCGCTATTGCACATGATGAAGTAGTTCAAAACACTCATTACTGAACTAGATCAAAACCCACTGTGACTTCTTGATTAGCTGGTAAAAAGATTGAGAAGCGATAAAATTATGTCTGAAGCTTATGTGGAACAGTGATTTTCCCACACAAAAATAAATTGAACTTAAATCAGAAAGTTCCTTGAGAACCTCAATTAGTCGAATAATGTTCACCAAAATAATGAAAAACTGTATTTGAAAAAATGCAAGAATATGTTGTTATTTGTTCGTCGGATTTGTTCCTCAAACAGCAAAAACAATAGATTTCAGGTATGGGAATTAATGAGGTAGCACTCAGAGAACGTCGAAATTTGTGTTCGATGCTAACTAAGCTTATTGAAGGTTCAAGCGAACTATACAGACCGCATACATGCAGCAACTATGGATTAGTAGGATTGCTTTATCTGACAATAAATGGAAAACTCTCCTTGAATATATATATATATATATATATATATATATATATATAACTGTTTCGCATAATAATTTGCATTTTCAACTCAATCTCAGGAACATTCGGTAAACCATCACAGTCATTAAACCGCTAGAAGAAATGTGACTGTGTGATTTGTTGCAAACAAAAGATAATTCTCAACCCTTACTGCATCGAAAATTTGAGATGCCTGTTTGATAATGTTGATTGACCCGAGTTAATTAAAACTGACACTCACCACACCACCACCAGCCGAGTGCACAAGTATGATGTCACCAGTACGAATACAGGCGACACTGTGTAACAAAAGGTAGGCCGGTAAGTAAGCAAACGGTAGTACTGCTGCTTGCGAGGCAGACAGAGCAGTTGGCCATGGCAGGATCACATTCCTCACCATCTCCGTGACCGTGGGTTTAGTTTCATCTGGTTTTGACGCCTCCTCTTTGACCGGAATAATAAGTCGTTCCGACCAGGCCCCAGTTTCCAACAAAACTACCACACGTTCACCAACCTGTGAAAGGAGGAGGATCTTAGAGATCTAACTGCAATTATTGACTTTCTAACATATTCTACAATCAGACTAATGGGTTTAAATCTGGGACATCATTACTCACTATGTTCGTCAGTATCTAGGAGTGGTCAGTTTGCACAAAGTTTAATTTTGACTAGGAATGAGATACACTTTCTAAACTCTGCAATGTTACAAATGGTCTTTTAAAATTTGTCCACAAGTATCTGACTGCTGTTCAAATGTTTCAGCCCGATGAACCCTACACAGGATTCAACGGACTGTGCAAGCGTGTAAGGATAGAAACGCATATACCATCGGATCGCTAAAGCTTATTACAGTTATACCGTACATTTCCGAGATGGTCCTTTTAAAGAGTTCAAAAATGTTCACTTATTATTTTTATTCCGTACCACTGCAAACCAAAGAGGAAACGCTTTTTCGTACTAGCTCTAATTTACTTGCTTATCTTGACGACGAAGCAAATGTGATGATAATAGAAATCAACATATGATCACTAGTTGTCAACAGATTGTTCTCTCTATCAACGTACATGTATGTGCTACACATGAACAGCAATTTTATTGTACCAAATAACTAACAAAAGTTGTTATATAGATATTTTTGATATTATTCAAATGAACGTTACAATGCTGAAAGTAATGGAAATAGTCAAGGGTCTGTCTTCGACAAAATTAGACCTTGATTAGATTAACATGCATTCTAGAAGATTCTTGCACTTCATACTGAAGTTTGAACAAGTCTACATGTTATTTAGACCAGTAAAGTTAACCTATTTGTGAACATTCTTGTATGTGCGCCTACAGGAATAAGATATGGATTATAGTTGTTTTTGCAATTTTCCTTCAAAACTTTTGTACCCATACACATCCGTGAAAAGATGAAGGTATCATTACAGTCACTCTTGTGATAAACCGTTGATTCCAGAAGAAGAATATCTAATCGTTTAGAGTACATGTAGCACGCGCATCAGTTTCCGTCACGTCTTATCCAAATAGGGATGAAGATAGTGGTTTCCACCATGATATACGCCTACTGAAAAGTAGAAACACACACCACTGTGTCAAAATTGTCGGTATGTGCCAACTAGCTGCATTGTTCCATTAATTAAAATCCTCATCAGCGGAGCATAAAAACGCCTTATGCAATCGACAACTACTAAGAAATAAAGTTACTAGGCGGGGAAACGTACAGTTGTAATTAAACTATGGTTATCAGATTTTAGCAGTGCAATTTAATGCTACCGTCCACAATGATCTCCATCCGTACCGAACAATCTCCTACAGCTAACACATTTTGTGAAAAGAGTAACCGTACTCTTGTAAACACCAATTCTACAGTATTCACTCCTGTAACGGGTAAAACGACCGTGGTAAACCAGATCAGCTTCCACTCGTTATATCCACTACCTACCAACGACAGGATTTTTGTTAGTTAGAAACCATCTTTTTAAACAGAATGACTGTGCCGTATTAACCTGACAAGTTAACGAAGAACTGTCGACAACTGAGCAACATTGGCATACACAGCTGAATACGTCAGTCAATATTTCACAAAGGTGGTCAAAACGAACGACTGCCACAATGACTCGTGATTGATGTGGAACACATTGTACGGAATTATGTGCATGAAATACGCCAAAGGTACAGAATGGTCGACTAGGAGCTACTTAATATGTTCACATAAATCTCCTCAGGTTAAAGTCTACCAATATTGTTGGAAGCATCTACATGATATCTGCAAACAGAAAAGACGTTTCGCCCGCTCTTAAAAGAAGTTGAGTGATTTTCATATTAACCACCTATATTGTTTGAATATGAATAACAAATGAATAGAGTCTGCTCATTCCCATAGATTTATCTCCCAATCCCGATAATTGCCCTTGGTGGAGTTCTTCAATAATGGGACTTACTAATCAGGTTCACTCATAAGTTAAGTTAAATCGTGTATTGACTGTCAATAATTAAAATATTGCTGAACATATTTGAAGATTTCTGTGGAATCACTATGAACAGAATTCGTAATCTGACCATAGATTGGTGACGACAGGTCTCCGATCGAGGTAACTGGGAAAGCCGAACAATATCCACAGGCGTGCGTTTGCGAACTGTTTCTTGATAAATTGGTCATGCGTAGTTGCAGGCGTCTGGTGACTGGTACAATGATGGAAAAATCTTCCCAAACACTAAACTGGTTGTGTTCAGGAGACAGACAGCTGAAGAGTTCTAACAAATGGGAATCTTTAGCCTGAGGCTTCTTTCGAAGATGGATGGGGGAAAATGTTATGGGGTGATAGATTATGATTGAGTGGGTGTCAACTATTGTTGTTTTCTACCGTCATGGGTGCAACAAGAAGAAAAACATATAATCACAAGTAATCGTGAAGTGAATATCCGCACAGTAATATAAATAGTGAAAAACGTATTGAAGTGAAACCCTTCACAGTTTCGTCATCAAAACAAGTGACCAATATCCCCGTACAGTTCGTGACATTTAAACTAGTGCAACAAGAGTTCAGCTCAAAAGTTGTCCGGTAGATAACTTAGTTTGTCCTTTTCTCAACCTGACCCTGTTTCGGTTAATAGGTAGGAGTGTGAGTAAAAAATGCATTCTCCTTGCTGAATGGTCGTAGATTTTGGCTCTTTAAATTATGTCCCATTGTCAACCAAACCGTTATTAATCACATTTGATTGAAAATGTCTCATTGAAGCAATCCAATTGTGGCACTGATTACTTATTATATGAAATATGTAAACGCAACCGTTAATGCTCAAAAGCTTGTTATGTTTGAGAAATATTGACTGTATAACAACCTTGTATTCCGTGACCCCCTCACCGACCGCGGTTACAATGCCAGCGCACTCCGATCCCATAGCAAACGGTGGTTTCACAAGCTGTTCAATCAGACCTTGACGAAGCATCACGTCCAAGAAGTTGACCCCACTGTGAACAAGAAGCACATTGTGCAATAGAAAACATCTGACAGAAGTGAATCAAAATTTGAACAGAATCCCTCAAACTATGAGCAGTGGAAAAGTATTGGATGGTCAACTCCAACCCAACACATGGATTGTATCGGACTCATAGATACTGGCAACCACTTACCGCTTTTATGTACATGGATGTACTTGCGTTCGCTCAAAGATCCGCATGAACTATTTTTCAGGTTAACCAACAAGAGAAATAAACGGAAAGTACCATGGATGCCTATAAACATGGTCCTCATAAATACATGACAAAACCAAGAATGAACTGAATGTTTCAAGTTGATGAACTAGACCAGTTGGCAAGCGGAACGTTATTAAACTTTGGATAAACATCCACCAGATGCAAGTGATAAGGCATTAATATGAATATGCAGTAAACACGTGGAGATCCTTAGTAAACTGTGGTGAACTGAGTAATTCTGCCAGCTGGATTGTTGATACAGACAACAGAGTAATAGAGTGTCAGCCAAATTTAAAGCTAACCAAACAAAAAAATAAGCATCCCCTGGAACTGCTTATTTGCTCAAAATGGCTTCCAAATGACAACTTATAGTTATACTCGAAATATACCTGTTTTACAGAAAATTCGACTACTTTATCTACAAAAGCTTGCATTCGATTTACCGTACCAAATTACCGGCTATGGGTGTTACCCGGATTGAGCGAATCAACGTTCTCCAAAGTTTATTCTACGTCTTGTTACCCCTATCACAGCGAGACTCCAATGGACAATACCCCTTTATTGGTCATTTGGTATTGATGGATTAGTCATTACTATTGTACACCGTTTACATTCATCATCCCGGAGAAGATGGCAAAGCTAACTGCAGATAGTATACACAGACTGTCGTTCAGCACACCGCGTGTAACAAGAAGCTGTTTTTCTGTGGAAGTAGTATACGAACGTATTTCTTTCTGCAATGGAATTTATACAGCAAACACATCCTCAAGTGTTTCATGAGTTGTTGCTTCTCCTTTGTGAAGTCATTTCTGAAAAGGTTGGAGTCTGTTTTAGCCATACGCTTATCAATCAATACATTGACTGAGAAAATGAACTATGCACCCGGGGAACTGGTCAGCTGGTAAAATTATTCACCTGAGTAGATTGAGTTGATTGAACTTAAACTTGTATTTCACACGCATCATGTTCCTCTTCGCCGAGACTGTATTCGAGAAAACCTAGGAAGTTATTTCAAGTACTAGGATTAAGCCATTTTCATCGCTTTTAAACATAACGGCTTCTTGAAACAGTGACAAAACAATGAATAAAATTCCATAATAATTTCATTTCATTGAATAGCAGTAATTTTGGCGGATTCCAGCAATCTCTGTCTGAAAAACCCTGCCACAATAGTTTATCCCCTGGAAAATTCTGTGGATTTTATTGGATACAAAATAGTGTGTGGAAAACAGTGTAGAAATGTGAAATTTCTGGCCTCAAAATACGGCTCATCTCAGAGATCGCCTGCGATTTAAGTGCACGTGGCTTTCGTTACAGACTTGACTACGCTTGAAATCAGAGACTCTCAAAATTGAAACTTTTTTAAATACTCTCCGCCAAATATTATAAGAAGGTGCAAGTTAACTGTCAGAACAGTGTGTCAGCCTGTGGTCTTCTCGTATAAGAAATTTGAAACTGGTTATGTTGACAGAATACAACAAAACAAATTGTGCTGCTTAATTTCGGCAGTCTAAGATCAGTTCATTTTCAAGCTACTACTGCATTATGGGGCATAATAACAATTCCGCGAAGTACTACGGCTATCGTTTAGGCAACCTATCCCAAATAGTATCTACCCTAAACTCGTTTAGTTCCTAAAAATGGGTTATCAACTCATCCCATACATCGCTTGTATTTGGAGTAATAAATTGATCGTGATAATTTTCCACACATAAGCTGATACCGGATGAGAATTTAACAAATTCGGGTTTACATAGTTAGCTTTTCTTCCATACGATTTGTTCAAAACTTCTCAGAAATTCAGATAAGTTGGAAAAATATATATTGTTATATTTTTTCAGCTATTACTTTGACATCGTTTATTCGAGAACCTTCCTTGTGCCCCACGTTTAAAATTGTAGAAATTGTAGGGTTATCCTGTACAATAAATTCTTTGATGCACGGGATATCTGAGCTGCTTTGGTACTCTTGGCCAACCGTTACTAAACAACTTTAACAGACACAACATGATGACGCCGTTTTGTCTTTCAGCCAATAGAAGACAGGCTGCGTGAGACATGTGATTCCTGTAGTTGATTTGGATACGGCCGGAGATAAGACGTCGCACAATTGAATAGCTACATACGCTACAAGCTGGCCATTCTGCTAACCTGTAATAAAAACATAGTTGCTAAGAACCGCAAAGAGGAAACCTATCAATAAATGATGGACGTAGTTCACACTTTTCAGATTGGGAAACCTTATGTCATCAATAGATGTGGTTGTAAAACATGCGCAAACAAATATTTGTTTTAAAGAAAAACCAGATAAACACTAATTGAGTCTACGTGGCCTCAACTCTGAGGCTGTCCATGAAAAAATCGCTACGACAGTTTCAAATGGAACAGACAGAAATCAAAAACTACAAAATCGTTTCACATTCATTTTATAGAACGTGGAGAAATACGAGTCTATCAACATTATGTAAGTGGACCAAGTAAAAGTACGGTTTTTTCTGGAGCCTGGATGACAGGCGAGTGAAAATAACAATCTACTATGTAGAACCTACTGCGAATGACAGTCACAAAACATTGTGGCATCCTCCAGTATCTGCAGTATATGAGCACATCATATAGATTAAAACGATAAGCATAAATTGGGACAGTGTCTTTCCATCGATTGGCTTCACAAGATAGAAAAAGCAGCGTTTTTCGCACAATTCTACCCGTCACTCATTGGCACATAAGCTAATACCGCATCGGCTGCTTCAGAATATTCACACTGTTCTTTGCATTAAATCATTTCTGTTCTGACGAAGTTTTAGTGACTGAAAGAAAATTTACGGATGGTGTCGTAAGTGTAGTAAGTAGATACCTTCTCGAGAGAGAAGGTGGTAACAATAAGCGGTGCCGCTTCTTTACGAGAGTATTCAAGTTGTTAAAAGGCGTCTGCTAACATGGCGTCTCCGAGAGAGGTTTTGAGTGAACGGGAACTCTTTCAGACATATCAACATATAGACATTTAGAGAGAGCAATAGTTTTACTCTATTTTGTAATGGATTTCGTAGATTGTCAACAAATGTAGCTTCATATGGCGAGACCTGTTGGTCTTGTGGTTTTCCAGCACAGCATAAGTTTGGAACTGTTTAGATTAACCTACAGGTCAGTCTCACTCGCGAGGCTAGTAGATAATTTATTCACTTAAAGTATGTTGGTTTGTTCTCAATCTACTCAAATGTTTTATTATAGACAGAAGTGTGCGAATTGACTTCGGTATTTCATGTACGAGTGTTTGTACTATCGAATGGTCAAGTAATTAAAAAACTGTTATTTATAAGATTGAACGCAAAGTTTTTGCTTTAGTCTTCCTCAAAATGTGTTTATCATTTCCAACGGACAACCTAACCGACGACTTAAAATCTCTGTGCACAAAATCGGTAGGTGAAACCTGATTTTGAGAGATAGTTACATGGTTAAAGTGCTCAGTCGAAGCAGCACTACGCCTCGCAGAATGTCATAAAACACAGTTCAGTCGATAATAGAAGTTAATGGGTTATGAAAACCCCTGTCATAACGAATATCTTCCCATGTATCTACCATACTTGTGTGATAGACACTATTCTTGAGTAAATACCAAGTGTAACCGGGACCGCCCATACGGTTATTGTTAACGATTTGAGTGGCATTTTTAGGCAGGACTGACTGTGATTGATTTCCGCCACGAGCCAATTAGTGTCATAGGATAAAGGGAGGGTAGTTTACTTAGGTATAAATGCTGAGAATAAATCTTGAAGAAAAATATTGTACGACATAAGTCCGGAAGTTCTACTAAAAGGAATTTTGCCTTCAGGTCTTGACAACAACTTCAATTACAGAAGGGGCGCACAGACTATTTTCTCAGATTAGAGTATAACCGCTTTTCTAAGGCCTTTCGGAAATTTCGTTTCATTTCTGACTGAATACAGGAATATATTATTCCGAAATATTTCTGCCCAAAATTATGTGTGATATGTATGGGAAAACATATTCTGGTAGTATACCTATGGCAAACATGAACACATGATAACCATCAAAATATCCTGAAAAATGGAACCAATATATTCTGTCTGAATGATTTGAATTAGTGGTCACTGAGACCGTTCGCGGATATATTCCAGCAATGGAATTAGAACAGCACTTCTGTACTCGCAATGTGTAGATCGAATGTGATAAAGCAGATGGATGGTGTGACAGTGTGAACCCATTTGGGATTGTTGTCTAAGAACACTCTCACGTCGAAGATTGCGAAAAGTCAGCTAAAAGCAGCTATTCCCTAATTTATTTTGTAAGCCACGTGTGAATGACACCATAGGCGTGCTTAGCGAACCCGCTACTCCAACGAACAGAATAACATTTTCGACCTGGGTTCACGCTGACATAATATTTACGCAAGAATCGTAGATCAATAACCAGTTGGCATCCCCAATCCGACTCATTTAACACCATGCTGAAAGGTCTGGTCAAAACAGATGAGCTAGAAGAGGAACTTAAAGTGTTGAAATTATTCATCTCAACATACTTTTCCCATTAACAAAGAAATAAAACCCCACAAACTACCAGATCGGCATAACCGTGAAAACCCCTAAATCTGGGTACAATTTCCAAACAGTCATCCTTAGTACGCAAATGTTCTTGGGGAAAATGGCCAACGGAAGCAGACTGTAGTCATCGAAGAAAACAAGATGCTTTTAATGAAAGTAAAGACACTGTACATTTGGTTGTCGACATAAAAAGTTACGCCTGCGACAACGATTACTAGAAGCTTCAGTAATATTTGCACCGAACACTTCTACTCTGTAAACTTACTTAGTTGTTTCTTCTCGACTCTATCATTGTGCATACTTTCAAAAAATAAGGTAGCTACTCCCTCCTTCGTCACCTGTTTGTGTTCATCTAAGGTTTTCTGTGAAATTCTTTACATGGGTCGTAAAATCAGTCTTTTAGCCGGACACATCCATGACTACCATCTAGCTTGAATCGATGGTGGAGCTACCCAAGCAATTGATAGTACAATTTGGGGATATATTGCTGGCTGTAATTATGATGTCGGTTCAGGTTTTTTTTTGGCCGAAGTTACCAAGTCATGAGGTAAGTTGTCGAATTAAACACTACATCTAAGTTGATCGGAATTTGAACGTATTGTCCGCCATTATGTTTGAAAAGTAGGTTTGTTCAGCCTTTGTGATTGTCATTACCAACCAAGCAGAACGTGAACCATCGCACTTCCATCGTTCAGGTGACACAACCGTATCAATAGGCTGTCGCTGCATGTGTTCATAATGTGGGTAAAATCATCAGCCGAGCTACGAAGCTGGTAGAAGTCTTATAGTTTCATGGCGTGTTGATTCCATCTCTGGTTCGAATCCAGCATCTGCCGGAAGTTTCCACCGTTAGATTTGTGAAAAATTACAGGGCCTGTCGTCCTGGTTGTTACATTTGGACCAGTGATATCTAATCGGAAACAAGCTTGTCTGTCATACGTAGATTTTGATGACACTTCGGGGGATTTTCCGACGTTCGGGGTACTGACAGTCGGTATGAACAGATGCTGAAAACGTTGCGCAAATTCTGCAAAATACATGAGCTTCTAAACTTGTTGTTCAAGCCAGGTTATTTAATCACTGTTATATATCGTAAGTTACAGACTGTGCTGAGACACATATACACCTGCATCATTGTCATCCCGACAAACTGTCAATAGAGCATTTTGTTTCTTAGGCTGTCTATGCCTTTACTTGCAGTCATCATAGAGGTTATTTGGTAAAATCTTACGTTTATGCCAAGACATGGTCGAACACTTGCTAACAATTTTACAGAATGTTCGAAGTGATCGATTAATTTTAGCATACCAGAATTTAGGATACCCAACCTCACTAATCCTTCAGTGTATCCAATCAAAAGTTCAAGGCACTGACCGAGAATAATCTCATCTATTTGGGCACATCAAACCCAATTTCTTGTGTGTGCATGTTAACTAATCAAAGCCGATCGATCACGCGAAAACAAAATGCGTTTACACAGGCCAGCTGTTTGCCTTAGGGTTGATCACCCAAATTGGATAGACTGATATATTTGCCCAATATTCGCTAATTGATAACACCTACCACAAGGAATAAATAGTTTCTATAGCTAGTTTTATCCCGGCAGTTGTAGAAAGTAATTTTTGAAATAATCTGATAATTTCTGATCGATTAATCGGAACCTGTTACGATCGCTGCTAAATTGAGTCATTCCGGTGCTGTCTTTTCAAAAAAGTTTCATTGAAAGCGGAATATACTTAAATGGAATATATCGTTAATGCGTTCGAATAACAAACCACTGTATATGTCACATGCCAGAAAATATGTCGGTAATCGACCCGAGACTATCAAAATTTTGAAGCAGCTACTCACGGGAGTAACATTTTTCCACGGTTATATGTGATTGTATCAGGTGATAGATGATACCTGCCACCCAAGAACACTCCAGATTTTGTGCACAATTTAGCTGATATCATGACAACCGAACGTAACCTTTGTCGGCTACACAAACGAAATGTTTCCAAATACAAAATCACCAGCGAGAATTGCTATGGTGGATGAGCAAACGTTTGTCAATAGGAAACTCTGTTTAGAAAAAACCTAAAACCTGGTTGATACTGTAGGCAGTTTACCGCTGGTCGGCCAGTGTCTAAGATCCTATTTGCTGAAAAGCTCGAGCTGAGAATTATAGCTGTGAATGGTTCACCATCTGCGCCCGGTGCACGTATTTTGACAGTTCAGAGCATTATCTTCACAACAGTCAGACAAATAATCTTTATTTTTAAATCAATATCCATTAGAAACATCAGAATTCTTTCTACTGGAACGAATCGGGGAAGGAGAGGGCTGTAAGACAACAGATGTTCTCATGTCTGATTAGCCCATAAATAGCGAGCCGTTTACCGTAACATGCAATGGAAAGCAGATGTGTAGTTACGAATAAGGAAGCGTTTACAGAAACACTGTTCTGAGAAATATACCCTCATGTCTGTATAGTCTGGAAAGTTAAGCAGCAGATATTAAAATGTGTAAACAACATGGCTACAATCGACCAAAGGTTAATCATCCAATAACATCCTGTCCATCATTGTGCCATGTTTGCTACCAGGTGTGGTCTTTTCGTGTTAACCTTATACCACATATAAAGTTTGGAGAGACTGCGAATGATAGTTAAATATGATAGTTCAAGTATATGGACGAACTTCTTACGATAACAGAGAATATGGTGGCGCAATAGGGTGACGATAGCCTCCACTACTGATTTGTTTCAGCGTTAAACTGAATTTGACAGGTGCCTGCAAATGACCTGAAAAGAACGACCAGGTTTAGTGTTGTGATTTATGTTTGTCAGATGTTCTACAGTGGTTTACGTTACTAGTTTTCTGATTATGCTGACCATACTGATTAACGCTGTCTTACCATTCTGCAATGCCGCGCTTCCAATATAAGCCGTTAACAGTTCACAGTCACATTTTTGACGTGGACAAGCATAAGCATGTTTCCCGAGAACGTTAGCTTTACCAGAAAAATCCCACTCGACGGCGTCCTCTGAGCGAGACATTTTGTAGTTTGTGAGACACAAAACGACTAAAAGCAGAATTTTCACCTCCATCTGTTGGTTTCGACAGGACACCTGATTGAAATAACATCGACGAACTGAAACGAGGCGTTTGTTTCCACAGTTGAGGCGCATTGTGTAGAAGGATGAGCCCTGTTTTAAATGTACTTAGCATTATAGTCTTCGGCTATGCCGGTTGCTATCGTGAATATATCGCCGACAGAACGGTGGCCATTACAATGATAATCGATCTAATTTCTTTCTCTGACTGTGTTCAGGCTTAGTCATGAAGATATCTGTCAGCTAGAGACAGAAGAGGAATCCCACAGCAGCGACCTAAAGCCTTGCATCTGTTTGATTCAGTTCATCAAAGCGGCAAGAAGACAAATATTGTGGGATGCTAACGGTTCGATTTATCCATATACTGGATATAAACAGTACATAACGTAGACTCGTGGCAAAAATAGAACAGATTGAACTTTGGGCATAGGGCCTCAAGGCGACAGGCTTCAGCGGTTGGTATATCAAAACGCTACTTGCAACGGTCAGTACTTCCACTTCCCTAGGTTTGTCCCATGGCGTACAAACGGGGTGTGGTTGAGTCATCGTTTGACAGAGCGGGTGAATTTTCACAAATGATCGGCAGACACGACAGAATGATTTTCTAACAACTGCATTACTTAAATAAATAAATAAATAAATAAATAAATAAATATACGTGTTCATTTTGAGAAAAAGACAGAAAGGCTTGCAGTTCACATAGCGAGGATAAAAGAGGGGTTCATACGGCTACAGTTTGGAAGAATCTAATCGTTCACTATAAGGCGTAATCATTTCCATTCAGCTGTAAGGCACACATACCCTGCAGCTGAATTGTACCTCATGTTATCGACTGGGGGAGTAGGGTACCGAAACGCCAGACGTGATGCACCTAACTATGTTGCCTCATATGCTGTATGTCCACTTCGTTATAGTTGCAATGACAGTTATATCGACAGAACGGACCGGTATTCGCGCGCGACTGAACATCTCTCAAAAATAGTTGATTCAGTCTGTTGCGTGAACGGACAGTCAAACGAGCAACCAAACACGAGAATCGCCTTCGTCATTTGCGAATCAAATTTTGAAAACAGGTCGTAAAGTCGAGTCGATTAGGTCGTTCACTGTATTGCTACGACACCCAAACCCAAAAATTCTGACCAGTAATGAAGGTTGTTGATCAACTAAAGACAGATAGTGCTGTCAGCACAAAAGTTAATGGTTCACATCGTTCAGCCCACTGTGTTGGCCGCTTTCTGACCCAGAACTCATTTTCTTCAACTATTTTGCCAGGCGCCTTTGTTGTATATTGTGTTTGTATTTAATGTGTGGCTGGTGCGATAAGTCGAAATGTCAGCGTCTTGCAACGTATATCTTCATGCAGTTTTGTTGCATTAGATGTGATTGTTGAGCATAATCTACATGTTCAGAGAAAATTGCTGAAACAATTCATTCAGACACAAAGTCGCGATCGGCAGTTTGATCTCAGTCGGTTATGCATATATAAGTTGTCTGTGGCTTTAATCAGTCAGGCAATATCTGACGAACACGTAATCTACTAACAGCCATTTGGATACTTCACTAACTACGTAAATGTAAGTGTCATGCAGACTTTGCTGACCCACATTTTAGCGCCCGAGCTCTGAGACTTCGAGAAGCAAATATAGTATGTCGTGGTATTGCATGTCTAGTATCGGCCTAGTCAGTTAATGGATCTTATAACGTTTATCAATTCTTAGATTTCAGGACTTGATTTGTTCAAATGTGGCCTCTCAAATAGAGCGTCTGTCTGAGGTGCATTAATATGCAATAATTATGGATATGCTACTGGTTTTACTAGAGGTCCGGAGTAAGTTTAATATGTTTGGAATGTCTAATTTTAACCACGTTATTATCAGGTTTTTGTCAGCATTCAGTAGTTAACTTTCAGAAGCCCAGCGGTCTGATGACTAAGTTTCCGAGAACATATGTTCAGCAAATTGTTCTTCTTACACATGACTACTTCGAGTCAGTTGTGAGAGTGGCGTTTCAATAATATGTCGATATTGTGTAATCCAGCCTGGCAGCCACAGGTATATATATATATATGTTTATGTTAGCCGAAGCCTTCTGGGATCCAGTGTAGTCAAAACAATTTTAGAATTTATCTCGGCTCACGATTGTGCAAACGAACGTTAAATTTTAGTAGGCGGCAGCAATGGACAAACACAAGTGTGTTGTTACTATATGTCTGCTTAAGAATATTGACATATGATTTACAATGAAGCAATCCGTGTGGTATGCTGCTCTCATAATGTGGCGATGCTTCGCGTAACTCAATATATTCTATGTGGGTCTACCCAGGATAACTGGTAACGAACTTCAACACTAATCAAACTGGTCTACATAGTGTACTGTTTTAGACTGTTTTTATTTCCTAATAGCCTACTGTTTATGGCTTAGGAGTGAAATTAACAAACTAAGAGGAACAAAGGACTCATCAATTTGGAAAACAAGTCTACTGGTTTCCGTGGTTTTAACTTGGAGAGGGAGTTGTCATGTGGCCATTAGTTGGAGTTAACGGAACAGGTAATGTCCCCTCTCGGAGCGGTTGGGCAATCTGAGCACTATTCACAAGCGAATGTAACTAAACGTTTGCGTATGATAGACTAGTCGTGCCCGATATGAGATCAGAGAAGCAAGGGTAAGCTTGGCTGCTAGGAAATTACGACCGGAGTTGTACTCCTGGTAATGGTAAATATATGACCTACTGTTGAGTTCTCACGAGAAAGGAAGTCGAGCTTAGTGCCTCTTATTTAAAGAATCTGGTTCATACATCTATGAAAGTGCAATAACTGTGACCAACTGTACGTGGTGTTCAACTTATATCAATCAAACATCAAATCCGCTATCAAAATTCAGATAGTCAGTGCAGTTTTTCAGGCTACTCTATTCAGCTTTATCGCAGTAGATGGAAGTCTGCGAGATTTACGGACTGTTTATACAACAGTTTTGCAATGTGTAAAATGTTAACTTTACAAACGAAGTGATTATAAAATAAGCGATGCGTCTCTTGGTGATCGGCCGATAGGCTAGGTTCAATCTAGAATCGTCTAACTTATTGACCAGCCATATGGTAAGCTACACTTACTGATTGTTGATTATAAGTAGAAAGTGATGAATGGTGTAGCTTTTTATAAAAATACCGAAACAGCGTTGCACTGAAGTGAGATACCAACGACAATTCATCACGGACAACCTCTATCACTTCTTGAAAGGTGTTCACACGCAAACTGTTAGTTCATTTGATCCCAAGATAAAATACTCAATTCCGGATAGAAGACAACAGCTTTGGTAAGTGAGGAAAGTCATCCCTATCACACCCTTTTAACCCAACTCAATTATATAGGTTCCATCAGAACGTGCCATGCGACAAAATAACGTCGTTGGGAGTTTCTTTAAAATGTGACGGTAACTGCTAGGTATAGCCCATATATTTGATAGTAATGGTCCTTTACAGTGACTCAGTATTGCCTCAAACTGTAAGAGTAGAGTATTAACATGGGCCTGCAATTGTTAAAGCTGGCGGAATCTAAATACTGAACGAGTGACTTTTGGCAGCATATGTTAAAAATACGTATTCTGTCAGCTGTTCTTCCATCAGACGTAAGAATGCGCTGGCAGGCTGTCTCATTTTGAGTCTCGTGAACCCCACAAACAACTCGAGCAAAACTGGTGATGGTTTATGCGCAGTGGTCAGGGATTGAGTCCCGACAATCGGTTTAACCCCAAGTTTGGTGACATTATCAATGTGTTTCAAAAACCACTGATCTTTTGTAAAACAACCGAACTAAAAGAAGTTCGTGTTTCTCAGTCGAACATTAGATTTTATTTAACCTGGGTTTTCGATACACAACGCAAACAGTAGTCAAGGACATTGCATTTCGTAACTTACAGAATCGAAAAAACAGACGGAAACCCTTGAAATGATCGGGGTGGGGTTTACACCGGAATGATCTACGGGCACTGTAACAATGGTTGCGCAGTACAAACGGAATGAACCAACCTAGGATGCTTCAAGAGGTTCACATTATTAAAATCTGATAATTATTGCCACTTTTCGTTAAACCTTTGATCACTGAGGAACCGATGACAAATCATAACATGAAAAGTTTTCTGTTCAAAATACCCAAATACAATAGTGAAACAAAGGAACCAGAGATAAGGGGCAACGTTCTGATAGAGATAAGAATAAGCTGAAATATTAGAATACGAAAAACATCCACTTTTTGATTAAATGTCAAAATATTTATGAACTGAAATTAGGCGTATCTATCGACTTCTCGGAATTACTTCCAAATTTTAAGCTACGAAGGTAAGCAAATTGCGTGACTATTTCAGCTAGGTATCCGATCAACGTCTGCTGAAAAACTTGACAAACATCCCACTTACCAAGCCTCCACAGATATTTCAATTTCATTCTCTCGAGCCTGTTTAACGTCAGATGATTCCACTCGCAAGTGTTTGGAGCCTCCATAGGTATTTAACACTACCGATCGATATTGGGGCACTTGTTTCTCCTCTTCGGTTATTGCGTTCTGTTCTTCGGTTTGCTTCGTCTCAGTTGATTCTCCCATATTGTGTTCAGAACTTGCGCTCGCCGGTGTTTGAGATTCGTTCTTGAACTGTTCGGTTAGTCTACGTGCTTTTCTGAGCCAGCCTGTTTGTTTTACGCTCCCGACATTTTTGGATCCCAAACGTACCAGCTAGGCCAATCAGATGTTTCGGTAGGAGAAAGCTGTTTTTCAGAGGTGGAGTGAGGCAGAGTCGGACATATGGACACATGCCAAAATCGATTACAGTTCGAAAGCGAGTACACACGCCAACGGACGAACATACTCACACGCACGTCCGAGAGTGAGAGAAGGACATAACGGTTTTAACATCCGCACACTAGGCTAGATGTTACTACTGTGTTTTAAATCAATCAACAACCACAGCTGCGATACAGTCTACCCTGGATTGACATAGGATGGAATGACCTTGTCGAAGAGAGATTCGCATGCACTGCTAGGTGTGAACAGTATTCCGTGAAAAGCTGACAGGAAAACTGTCCAAAAAGCTATCCAGTATAATACGCATATATTGAAATATAGTCAACTGTGGTTGATAATAATGAAATTAGCTGCACTGTGGTAACAGGCAAAACAAACCGAAGGAGTTTTTTTTTATAATCCTTTTACTAAAGAATAGTTTAGCAGACCTGAAGCCTTAGATAAAGCCTAATTGCGAAAAATCAGCGCTTCGGTTGAATTTAAACCAACGATAGAAACAGCATGTCAAGACGCGGCAAATTCACTAACAGCTGAGCTACAAAGCCTAGCCAGGAGATCGGAAACTCCGCATTCGGACTCTGTTACACACCCGTCCCCCTGTTCCATGTGTGGTCGACCAAATGATCCAGAGGATCGACTGCCCGGGCAAGATTTCCCGATCAGTCCATGCCGGAATCCACTAGGGCTACGGTTGAGCATATAAATTGTATTCTCTCTTGGTTCAACTGATAGAGCGCTTGCTGCACGTGTACCAATTCTTTAGCTGGTTCGAATTCAGCCGAAGCTCCGTTCTGTTACAATTTGGTGAAAACGAAATCCTTATTCAGTTGAAATCTATTATTTTCAAATCTTGCCAAAGGGCACACGAAAACATTTCCTGAACAGATTCGAACATAACTGTTGAGGTGTCGGACGATTTGATGGAAGTTATTACTTGAGATGTTTCGACTTGGCTGGTGCAGTTAGCAGGGCAAATCGACCGCTAATTCACAGCGAGATAGCCATAAACCAAAAGTACACATCAGCTAGCGTAGGGAATCCTGCTGCCAGTGTAGTTTGGCTCAGGAATATTCTGAACAACGAACAACGACATGTGTTATATTTGAGCGAGGTGATCTCAAATAATGATGATCACTTAGTTATTTTCTAATTTCGTAACTAGTGAGCTAGCAGTTGTGCTAAGAATAATTACCTAAACGCACTATCCGCACCGTCTAAAATGAGTCAGCTTTTAACAGATTTTATCTAGTTCAAATCAATTTCCTTAATGTTAGAAGAGATAACGGATTCCCGGTTGAAAGATTCTCTCGGCAGCGGAAATGATGGCAGTATTTGTTTCAACATCATTCAGAAGGGATACGCTTGCCGAAACAATAACTGAGATCCTTAGCACTGTTATCACCAGAGCATTCTATGCTGCCAAATTACTTGTGTTTCAGTTCCACTCAAGCCATGCGCTTACGAATGAAGGATGAATTGCCCGTTTCTACGGATTCTTTTTGTGTACACTTATTTACTTGTTCTCGTGGTACTAATTACCTGGGTCGCTCGACCAGGCGCTTATCTGAATATATCCGTGGTCATCATCCAGCCTGGATCAGTAGCAGAGTCATCATGAAAATTATCAGCGCAATTGCCATACCTATCGTTGATACACATCGTACTGTCAAACTGGCCTCTTCTTTCCATCTGATTTACCGAGTCAACCATGGTCCCTCAAAAACTGCCAGACACCGAATTGTGGGCACTGCTGAGCGATCGGAATTGGACTAAATAACTCACCCTTGTGCATACAGAAGCGTATTGTTCAAACGTTGAAGTTGCCATAGCAAACCACTCACACCACAACCGATCAAAGCGCCATGGTTCCAGCTGCGTCATATTTGTGGCGTAGTCGTATCAAATGGTTGTCTTCGCGTGTGTTTATGACGTGTCTGACCACAACTAATCTTGCTACTCGCTTTTGTTTGTTTCGCCCCGACAACTTAGTTTCATATAAATTTCACGCCGTTATGTAATTGACCTGGTGACAAATGGCCAGAAACGAAGTTTTTTGCTATACCGTTTTTTCTCATATAACTTGTTGATTTTGAAGTTCACTTGTCGAAAAAAATGTGTCTCTTGATCGATCTTTGACGTATTTCAATTAACATGGTGTATGACATGATAAAAACTGAAAACTAATCACAGTTGCTATCAGATTTAAAGTTCGAAGTCCATTTTTATTCGGATCTTGTTGAAATAAGCACTGGGCGTCAATATCGCCCATGTTACATCACGTCAGTAGTCATCTCACTGGTAAACTCACATTGAACTGAATAGACAGCCAGATAAGTCAAACACGGTTCAGTTATGTCTGAGAAGTTACTCCTGTGCTTTAACGTTTCTAGCGAAGATGATTTGTTGGTCACAGTCTAGCACTGTTATTTACCCTGTAGTTAAAAACACCCGCTGGCCCAACTTTTTAGGCTAAACTCGAGTAAGAAATGTCTACTGCAGAAAAGTACAACAGTATATTAAAGCGTTGTGGAAACCACTGTCTGAATTGCGGTCCATCCCCGTCCTACCCATAAAAGTCTCTCATAAGAGGTCAGCTTATTTTGACGGTTTATTTATCGTCTACTTCGTTTATTTCAACTGGATTTTGTTCTGTTCAACTCGACCACCTACCATACTGAAGTATCTACTTGCTTAGTATTAGCTCACTCTTTCTGTTCCAGAAAATGGACTGTTTGCACACCCAAAGTTGGTTTTTTTATTGATTTCTAGGAAATTCAAGCATTGCTCAAATAGTACACGCATATTTACTCTAGGCACTATACTGAATACTACTTGAACTTGGTCGCGGATTTAAAATTTAACTAGAAATTTCAGCTAGTCCCATCAGGATGATACAATTGACACAAAGATTTACGCATTGGCCAGCTCGTCCACATTTCGCATATTAGCAACAAACAAACGTCGAACTCGAGACCACGTTAGTACAAAAACAGTTCTGAGCGCGGAGTAACCGACTTCAAAACAGCGCAGCGATCAATACAGTTATCGCATAAGAATTTACAACGGACCTTAATTTGCTGTGGCGTTAATTCAAGAGTTCTAACAAAAACCACACCTTGAAATTGGTTCACAATGAAAGAATGCTTTCGGAAACATTGACGAAAACTGTAATTGGGAAATGTTTGGAGTTCAATAAAAGACAAGCGTACTGTAGCCACCTAAATTGGTTAAGGTTAACTGAAATGTATTGAAACATTTCAATAAATTCTCCGGAGAGCCTGAGACACAAGCAACGAACAGAACAAGGATCGCATCAGGGAATTTCACGTTTTTATAAACAACACAAGTCAATGGTTTTGTGCAACACTGTGTATTCAGGTGACTGGTCGGCAAAATCATTTGCGCATCTGAGATCCCAAAACAGTCTGCTGTGTTTTCGTATAAACACAAATCATTCACCCCAGCTACAGAGAATGAAGTGTGACCACTGAAATACTGAAGGACCTCTCAATGCAGAATATGATGGTTGTGATATCCAGAAAGTACCCAAAATAATCCTGGTTTGGATAATTTGAGACACAAAAAATGCTTCCCACTTAGTTCAACGCTGAAATTTCCCATTCATTTAGATTGTCAGCGGTCCAGATTCGGACACGCCGGGATGTCCATACAGATAGATAAATGTCATAATCATGCACACTGATTTAAAACAGATCCTTCCACTGTTCGTATCGCAAAGTGCATAAAATTTACAGTCAGTATAAGTGATAAAAATGAGGCAAAAATTAATCAACAGCACGTCAAAAGTAGTTAAAAAGTTATTGGTTAGTATGAAAATGTAATTTCAACTGATTGGAATAAAAACTAGACGTATGATAATGAATTGAACGGCACACACGCAAAACCGTTGGAAGTGCTCTACACATCCATAATAGTTATATTTATTTAGAAGTTTTAGGGGCTGATGGCCATTACGTTTATGGTTGTTTGAACTTCTTGTCAGGAATTGATTCACTGAAGAACTGTAAGTTTCGATCCCAGACTGCATGAATTTGTGTGCGTTTTGCACAACTGATGAAACAATTATGAGTATACACTGTACTTATGTGATGGATTTTTTGCAGCAAACTGAATGTTTACTTACAAGTGACTTAACAGTTAGGTCGATAAAATATATGCATTTGAAGCCTCTATATCTGAGGCGAAATTTGATATGAATGCATGGTATAAGATTAGAGCGGACAGCGTAAATGAATGGAAGCCTGTTGGAGCTAAGACATATTGAGACGAGATAGCCAAAGGTATAACCGTCTTTTCATAGATACTAAGTTACTGATTAGCTGTGCCGTTTGTCCCAGACTCCACGTTGACCCAGTGGTTACTAAATACATACTGTAGCGAAAAGGCGTCCAATAAAGCACAATATTTATTGTCCAACTCGCTAGTTGCCACGCCACACGCGTGCTTGTGATCATGGAACAAAATTGCAGTCCACAACATCCTCCGGTTTTCGCTCACACGTCGTGTGCACTCCTATTCGGTTTAGGTGTGTGATCGGCGCCTTCGATACAGAGGTTTTCCGCCTGCTATTCCTCGTCTATTGATCCGATTTCGTTGAGCAATGGTTCGTCCGGTTGCTCGTATTGTCCTCTGTCTATCCTTTGTGGGCTTTGACCGTATTCCACGACCGTGTTGAGATAATCCTGCAAGTGTTGAAATAATCGCGCCTCCAATATGGGCGTCCATCCTATTTTGGCTCCCACGTCTCGCCCTGTGATCCGATCCGGTCGAGTGATGACTCATCCGGCCGCCCACGCCGTTCTCCATTAGCTTGCTGTGGGTTATTGGACGCACCTCCCGTTTATGTTGAGGTATTCCGCCGAGAGTTGGAATACTCGCATTTCCTGCATGACAGTCCACCACAATACCACCCACTTCACTACATATTACAAACTGCCTTCATTCAACTCATAAGAAAAACGATTTTCCTAATTTTTGGTAATATCGTTGCTATGACGGTGCAGCAAAATTATGTGGTATAAAGTAAATCACGATATAAAACAACCGGTTCATGTTATTGTGAGCTTGGTACTGATGAGTCAATACGAAATGCCTGCATCTACCAGTTTTCGTTTTCTGACTGTTTTGTTCACACTTCTGAAGGGAATGAACTGTTTTAAAATAACGAATGGTCGAATACTAATAATTATCTGGGACTGAATACCTCTTGGATGTATTCCTCTGCACAGTTTCTCAAACTCCTGTTAATTATGATTGGTAATAATCGTGAGCAGACGTTTCGCATATTTTGAGGCAACTATAGTCAAGTTATGGTCATCTGAATGCTCAAGGAAAACATAATCTTTTTACAAAAATCTTTGATTAGAAGTGCCAATAGATAGCTGATAAACCGACAACATTTGCGTACGTGAAAAATTTGCTTGCATCCAGCAATTACACTTTGGCGGATGAAGAATATAAAGCAAGGTGTGATAGATTCTTCGGGATACGCCCAGGTTAGGTTTCAAGTGTGAGGGTAAAACGCTGTAGTATCGGGTACATGGTGTTCAGTGAAGAGACTGGATTAATTTTACTTGGTTGGATACCTTACTCTTATAACACTTGTCATATGATAATTGGGTATGTGCAATTGAAAGCAATACTTTGGTCCAAAAATCACAAACGGACAACCGAGTAATTTATTTATAATTTTTGCTGGTCAAGTTCTCCATCAGCAAACATAATTTCTTTGTGAATCAGTTGTAGTTCGCCGTAAACTAGTTGAATTTCCCAGTATAGTTGCAATTGCCACACGATCGCAACTTTCTCGCTAGGGTAGTCCGTAGCAGAGAACAAGATTCCGTAATCCCAATGTGAATCACGGTGATTTTAGGGACAAGAATGTCTGAGTGCACAAAACATCAGGAATGGAGTCGGTTTACTTACAACTAAAGGTCAAGCATGAGATTCTAAGGCTGCTGATCATCTGCCCTCAACGTATTTCACCTTAATGACAATGACGTTGTTTTTTGGTCATTGTTTGCAGGCGTTCAGAGAGTAGTTGAATGCAAACGAACACAGTTCACCAAAGTAAACAGAAGAGCCCGTCACAACCTAATGTGCATAAGCTAAAACTCCACCTGAAGTGGTTTGTAGTGGTTTCCAATGGCAAACCAAATTGTGCAGATCGAATCGCCATACGTAAACAGTGCCTGTAAGCCACCGCGTATTCCAATCTGTTCCATTCAAGTGTATTCATCTCCGAAACCGCCACTGGTTCCGTCTGGTCATAACAGATCAAGCACTCGCAAACCATAAAAATGAACTCAAGGGTCCATAAACACAATGTACAAACTAGAAGACACATGGGCGAAAGGATTTTTTCTAACATTTATCTTCAGTCAAAGCAGAAAAAGGATATATATCGCATGATGTTAACATTTCAATTTACTCTTATCAGTCGCCAACGTGAAACTAGCAAATGTTATACAAACTGCTTATAGCAAAAACAAATGAACGAACCAACCACATAGTTCTCACTTTTCACCCATTAACAGTGCAGTCAGTTCCACTGCAAGAAGGTTGGTTGCATCAACGCCTTCTGTGCACACAAAAGTCGCCGATGTTGTTTGATCAGCATTGCCTCGCTAATCACTAGCAGTTTCGGGTTGCGATTATGTAACAATATATTGAACGATTTAAAAGGGTCAACTAGGTGACCGGTTGCTAAGATGTGTTTGGCGATCGATGAAGCCGGGGTCCTCGAGCTCGTTACACTCAACAGGTCGGTTTTTGAGATTGCAGTTTATAACCCCTTGGGAAAGTGCTCCGCCATACGTTGATACAAACGCCGTTCTGCCCTGCCTATGTAGTCGTCACTGCAACTGCAACTGAACTGGTATAATAAATGGGAGACAGACTGATCGGTTGAGTATGTGCCACTGCTATGAAGAGCCAAGCCCCTGGTGCTTAACAGGCTGCGTAGTTGGGCCGCTGGGTAGGTGCGTTGCAATGCTGACATCAGTTTGTGTCTACTGTTGTTAGTCAAGTGATCACCTTTGAATTGAACTCGCAGAAATATGTTCTTATTCTGCGCACTGCAGCCTATCACTTTTGGTCCTTTCATCTTACTGCGGATATTCACAAACATTTCAGGGTAGCCATTATCCACCAGCGTTCCCCTAATAAACTCTTCTTCTTTCTCCAATCGACCTGCTGAGCAAATCATTCTTGTTCTGTGGAATAACGTTTTCACTAGCCCTCGTTTACAAGCAATAGGTGCGAAGCTGGAGAACTGCAAATATTGTCCACTCCAAGTTGACTTACGATAAACAGATGGTTGTAATATACCGTCTTGACGTCTAAATATGAGAATGTCTAAGAACGCCAAACAATTATTAACTTCCACCTCATAAGATACACAGAGGTTTGGGTGGACAGAGTTCAAATAGTTAGAAAATGGAGTAAAAGCACATTCATCAGTAAAACCTAGATTGTAGTCTCCATAAGGTTTGTAACGCAGGACCTCCGAAATCCTTTCTTGAGATTGCCTTTCAAGCATTCTCAAAAATACTTCCGCCAATATGGGACCTAGTGGGCTAACCATGGTTATATCATCAATCTGTACATAGTTAAAACCTTTGGGCTCGAACGGAATGTTTCCTGTACGAGCAAAAACAAGATCCTTAAGAATATCTAATGGAATACCTGCATTTAGATTTTGACTAAAAACAAAATCACATAAAAATTCGGCGGTACGTTAGTAAATAAAGAGTCTACGTCGACTGAGTAGGTCATCTGTGGACTTACTCCAAAATTTCTGCTAGCTCAAAGGAACTACGAACACAATTAAAGGATAACAGTTCACGAACGGGCTTAAGGATGTCCACTAACCATCGCACCACCTTGTGCTATGCCAAGTTGTTCATGGATGATATCGGTCGTAGTGGGATACCCGTCTTATAGGTTCTTGGTGAACCTCTCATCCTCGGTGCCTGTGTGCCTGTTGGTTTCAGTTTCCTATAATGAACCTCAGAAATATATCCATGCAACATCAATATTAATAGTTTTTTTTGATATCTGTTTTTCAGTCAGAAAATAGTTCCTAGGCCTGGCATTCAACTGGAATTTACGTGCACCTGAAAATATAACATTCATCTTGGCTACATAATCCTCTTTCTTCATTGTGACGACGCCTGAGCTCTTGTCTGGCCTGAGGAATACTAGGCCAGTCATTTCTTTGAGCTCTTCGATGGTTCTGTAATGTTCTGCTGACAATAAACCATGCTGGCTTATGGGGGTCTATAGAAACTCGTGCGGGATATCAACCGGCTTTGCACGAGTGCCGTTATCGTATGGGACCAGGTCAGGCACTGGTTTGTACTTGGCGATAAACGTCCTTAACGGAAAATCAGCCTGACCACATGTCCCATCATGTACCGAGTTGCTTAAATTTGTCTCGTTGTTGTTTACTCTGTATTCTTGTACTACGTTCCATTACAGTGTATTAGGCTGAGCCAATTCGTGCGTGCTGGTCAGGATGAGACTAATTTTTCCTAGTTAACGCGGAGTTAAAAAATCGAAGGTTGATAGCCTCTTCATATCAACGAACTGGACACAATATTTCCAGTTTTACATGAAACTCAGCTAGTTTTAATCGATCACCATCTCGAACATCATCTGATAACTGTTTAATTAAGCTGACGATCCACAACTCGTCACTATCTCTATGTTAGACTTGGAACAAACTGCGACACCACATGGGTGTGATTTGTGAAGAATAGGCTGTCCTGCGGATAAACAATCGACATCTCATACTCGTCCTTGTAGTTCTACTAATCAGTTCTAGGCATTTGTAGTATTCACGGCGATAAGGATAACTAGAACTCAGTTTTGCAGTTTTTCTCACAGAAGTGTGCTTCTTCAACTTATTTGATGTTACTATACAATGCACTTCTTAACAACTGGAGAAATCTTTGGGGTTCTTTAAGAGCTGATTATCTTTAAGGCTTCAGAACACTGCCTATGGAAAACAGCCAGGGGTTAGTTAGTCTAACCGCGGTAAGCACCGAAACAATCGGGGATAGACTACTTAGTTACTCAGATAACTCGCAAACTAGACATCAAGCTAAACAATACGATCAATTTTCTCAGAAATAAATGTTCACTTTGTAGAATTGCCAAATCAGTTTTCAAAACAACAGTGTGGGTAATGTTTCTGGGACTTTGTGAACACCTCGACTATTTCCAATTATTTTTTCAACATCCGTAACATAAAGTTCGTAATGCAATTAACACAGTCAGTGTCCATAAACACGAAATGAGGAAATTTTTCATTTCTTCAATGTGCGTGCGACAGAATCCACAACAGCATTCAGACCCATACAGTTGTCCCCACAGTCTTCACATTTTCCATGTTCGGGTTTCACTGGCTTGGTAAACAGATTAATTGTTAAACCTATGACAATTAATCACGGATGACGGTCACCTCGGAAATCCCACATGAAACACTGCTCTGTAGAATAGCTTCATGATTGGTCCAGTTGTATGAGCCATTTATTAACGTGTTCTGAGACTAACCGAAATTGCTCGTCATTTGTTGTGGATAGGTCAAATATGTTTAGAGCCATGTGGGAAGAAACACATAACGTTTTAGTGAATGGCTGTATCTGACACTGTAAGTGCATTCTTTCTATCAACCAGCTGCTAAAGATCACATTGGATTTCAAGAGCCCAATCGTCCAAAGTTAATCGGGAGTGAAAATTCAATGCTTGAGATGAACTTCCGGGTGAAACTAAGGTGGACGACCTAAAATTATTAAGGCAAAATTTCATAAGTTAATCTATAGGTTGTAGATATGTTGCTTCACACAAGAATTATCGGAATAATGCAAAAGAACAAATACATTTCTGGAGAAGTTCGTAGTTAAGAGTATACGAAATGTATCGCTGTAGAGCTTTAGGAAACTCATAACAGTTTATCAGGATTTCGTAATATTATCAGTTTTTTGAAAGCCTCCTGTTATATGCCTGATCAGTGTCAATACTGAGCAGTTTCACGTTTCGCTCTACATAACTCGACAGGAGTGTGCGTTTCGTCACCTTTACAAAAGCGCGGAACCCGGTGAGAATCCTTCGCATTTTTCGATGTAGATCTGTGTATCAAAAAGCATATTTTAGTAGCACATTGATTACAGTATTTGTTGACGTGATAACACTTTAGCGAGCAGCAGCCTCCAATGTTTGCGTGAACAAGCATCACTGAGGAAATGTATGGTAAACCAAGTTATAATTAACCTAACAAATTGTGTTAGTCTATTTCATGTGAAGTAGTGTTAACCATGGGTTGAACGTTAGCTTCCAAGCCCACACAACGCAAAACATAAGCTAAAACTCATCAATATAAAAATGCATGCTGGCTGCTTGTATAACTAGATTTTAGAATACTGCTGTATATCCGATAAAGTACAGCAATTCAACACTTTGGGAATGCAACGAGGACCATCAAAATCGTATTACCCGTTCCAATGCAATCCACTGGATGACCACGATTGTCAAAAGTATTTGAGCACATATTTAAATGTAGCACCTGCGAATGCACCTTTCTGTTACCTCAGCAAAGTTTAGAATTTACGAGAGTTGAGCTGGTGAATGCAGGTCAGCAGGACCAACAAAACGTGGACGCGTTTGGCTTTATTACACGGGATGGTGAACTGCGCTATCGCTACTGGTAAACATAAGTATTAGCCTGGCAGTTTACATTGAAATCAGCCGTTGCTGTTTACTTGATAGGTAAGTCTATTGGCATATCGTATCGCCAAGACGACAAATCTACGTGACGCCGTTTTACACTATTTGTCAACAAGTGTGATTCGACTGGGCTACATGCGACAAAGTGAAAGGGCTGTTTGATTATGAACAAAAGAAGCTTTCACGAGTGAGCAAATACATTAAGGATCGCGTTGATCGGAAAAGAACTCACATATAAGTTGATTATATCTCTTATAGTATTGGTCAGTAAAACATGTTAGTGTTCTATGTAACGAAAGGCATAAACCAGTTTACTTCAAAGATACGGTTAATTCCTTAAGATATACTACGTCTTGCCAATAACTTTATAAACATGTGACATAGTGGTCCGGCATTGCACCACTGTTACTCACTGTTGTACCCAATGAAGAAGCTTGATAGTTATATTGTTAATCGTGGCCCTTTTGATCATTAGGTTCCAACCGTTTCGGGCACCTCTAGATGAGTGGAGAACTGAAACGGAAGACATATACTTACTGTGAAGCAATTAGAAAACAACAAACAAAAGGCTAATTCTGTTCAGAATACGAGTGTTTGTCAATGAAATGATTCACAGCGCATCAAATAGGACAGGTGCCACATCAACAACAAACTTGTTGATTTGATCAGCAGAAAATTAAAACAACCATTGTAAGAAGTAGCAAGTGATAATGTATCTCATCTGCTATGCATATACTGAACTCGGGCCGTTTATGTACATTAGTCATGAATAACAAGTGAACTAATTGGAATACTCGGACTTCGTCGGATTGCTAAAGTTTTAAGGTATGCAAATGATATGAGTCGGATTTGATTCCGTGAATCATAGTGAAATGATTCGCTGTAAAAACATGTACCGTATTACGTTAGTTTAATACTTGACTTCTGTTTGATTTGGCTAAAGAAGTCCGTTTGACAAGAACACGGTTGAGCATAAAATACATACATGTAAACGTATCAAACCTATAGTCAGTTATTTTGGTTTCGAAAGGTAAGATATTACTGCTATATCACTGTAATCAAATCAGTTGATGAACTACCTGGTGGATGTGCTGAACCTCCCATGGTAGCAAACATTTCGCTGCTTTGTTCATTTGATTAACTACATTCATGAACAGATCAATGACTGTGACAAGTACACGATGCGATCTTCCGTCGTTTTGTTAACAGTTTTGCAGTAAATAAGATTAGTGCACGTCTTCAAAAGTCTGTAGCATACTTGATCGACCTGCCAATCTTCTGTTAAGCGAGTACGATGGTTCAAGATTGCGCCCTTGATCCACGGTCAAAGTGAGCCCAATAGTTTTCATAAACTGCTAGTGGTTCGGTATTACGTGCCTGTCTGCACACAACCCGGCAATCATATGCAGCAGTGCATTTTTATTTGAAACACAACACCAGAAGTATGCCGTGGGTGCGGTTTCCATGAACTTTTGGATTACAAATTGGAGGATGATCTGGTACGCATGAAAAACTCATCCACCAAAGTGAGGATGCAATACGAAGTTGATCTTTCGCTTACGTCCATTTCACTTCAACGTCTCACTCTAGTGGGTACGCATGTTATGGTAGGTTGAACAGAGTACGGTGTTAATTATAGGAGAATATTTGCCTACATATTCTCCACTCGAAGTAAGCTTGAAGGGGACTAATTTCCCAGCAGTGTTATACACACGGATCACTCAGCAGTGTTGACATCGATTGTCGTCGACCTATCGTCAGAGATATATTCTGAACCAGATCTGCAAATAGGCGAACAATGTTGTGAGCTCATCCGATACCTTTCTGCACAAATCAGAGTAAGTCGTTTAATGTCGGGTTGTTTTCAAGCCTTAGTTGCAACCACATGCTACATAAATTTTTGTCAACAAGAGTTATCGTTCGTTTTCGAAGGAAAATCGAACGTCTGATGTCCGAACAACTAGAAATGATGAAAAGAATAAGGCGTAATTTGAAAACGTCCGCTATCACTCGGACGTTGGTCACTAGAGAACGGTTAAAAACTACCTGCGATAAGACTACCAAATTTGACAGCTACTTAAACCGTACGCTGTGTGGATTGTGTTGAGTTGTCCACAGAATCCCGAAAAACAAAATGTGTAAGAGTATGCCAAACTAAATTGTACTTCAAAACACGGGAACGCCAGCACATTGATGGTCTGACATGGGGGTCAGCATATGCTCATGTACTGCCACAATTCCGCTAAATTTCTTGGGCTAAAGCTCCTACGCGTAAATGATTTTATCTTTAAGGTTTGGAGGCGTCTGCAACATAGTTACCACATTCGAGTAAAAATCGAGGACACAAGAGAGCAAGAAGAACATAGTTACAGTCTAATTTGGTAATACCATTCAGTGATTAGCTTAACAGACAGAATGTTACATCACCTCGCGATATGCATTGCTCTCATCGATATTAGATTAAAATAGTGTCAGAATCTGTCCTGTGAATGAAAAGTCGTTTAATTCCTCGTTGGTTTTTCTGTATTATACTACACTTTTAGAAGCAGTCACTTTCTATTAAACCTTGGATTAATCTTTGCTAGACCCCCGACGCTAAGGCCGGGTTACAAGAAAGATAGTCTCTCATTACGACGTTCTTTGCTCAGTGATTTCAGACAAAGACATATCTTGTAAATATTGCGTCATTTTTGTGTTGGTAATAAGTGAGAATTTATTTTTGTTAATTTCATGTTCTTTGTACACTAGTCTTTAAAAAAAAACAGCAGCTTGGTGTGGTGTGTGTCTTTTCGGATAAACTGAGTGTTATCCACTAACAACAAACAAATTTCCCTGGGTTTTACATTCATGGTCTTCTGCTACGCCAGCTTTGACATGAAGCCCTTATGTCGAAACTTATCGAGGACAGGATAGTACACACCAGGTGACATGACTTGAGAAAGCGCAGACACCCCCGCTGGTCAAACACAAAGTAATTTGCCAAGTGGCGTACATCGGAATCTCGCTGATGGAGATGCGTTGACCTACGTTCGAAGTTAGACTACTGTGAAGCGGATAAAATGAACAAAACAAGAGGCTTGTTGTATTAACTAGTTTACTGATTTTTAACACATACACGTTTCATTTTACTGTGGGATCACGGAGTAGGCAAATGAAATGTTAGCCGTCCGTTACTTTGGTGTCCACTCCAAATTGGAAAATATTGGATCCAGTTGTGCGCCGTATTTTCTGTGTAGTTCATTTATGTAGGCCATGTGTTCAAACAAGTGGAAGCCTCGTATAGGTTCTTCCTATATTTTGGCGAAGGATAGAAATGAAAAGATTGAGTTACACCCAAACAGTCAACCGAAATGGCCCCATAACAAAATATCAGTTTATAACGCGGTTTAGCAGGTCGAATAAAAAAACATTCCAATGAAACGAGGCAGTCAAAAACGGTACCAGAATGAAAACTCAGAAGTGACACAACAGTTAACCGTAGACGGCCCAAAGTTTCAGTATTTGCAGACAGAAATGATTGGTGAGCATTTGGTTCTAAGGCAAAATCTAATGCGAATCTGACTGTGTTTCGGGGCTCATCCGCGATCAAAAACACGATATCCGGCAATTCAGCTAGACAGGAAACCGGATGCAGACGAGTTCAATCCATCCTCTTGTGACTACCTGTGCACTGCATCGCGATTTTTTTCGCCGGAACTTAAAATGAAAGTGACCAAACTGTTTGTTAGGCGGAAGTTTACATCATCATCACAGGCAGCAGTACATCAGTGGTTTTCACTTGTACTAAACCGCTACACAATCGTGAAAAAAGGTAAACCCTCTTAAAAAAGAGAGAAGAATCAAAAGTGGACAGGAAGGAACTAATCTACTGAAAAATATCTACACTCATATTTTAACATTCAACACCAAAGTACCTACACATTGCAAACAAACAACGGAGCTCTGAGTGAAAATGAGAAGTCATCAGCAAAACAGCTTCCTTACAGCTTTCACTGCCCCCACATCATCAAGTGCTCTTTCTTCACTGACAATCTAGCCAAACGACGACAACATTCCCACCGACTCTGTGAGTCGCTCAGGTCCCAACCCGAAGAAGAACCCGACTTACAGTGGCCAACGCCTTCGGGAACTATTTCAGTTCGCAATCCCAGGTCATCATCTGTTCACCTCGTACCTTGTACCAGTCGGACACAGCATCAGCAAAGATTGTTCTAGTGGCAAACAACTAGCTGGCGTCCTCAGTACATATCTAAAACTTAAGTCTGCGCAAGTATAAGGATTGAACAAAATAATTCATTTGACAATCACTACCGTATACCCCTTCCCAAACTTATCGTTGCATACTCGCTGGAGCCACTTGAAACCAGCGACTGAACACAGATATCGGTGGTCAAATATCTGGAGACGTCTTTTACCCAGAGTGGCGATGGTTCGCTGCTTTCAAGTAACACAGTCCTCTCTGTCGCCAGGACGTCCTAAATTAACGAACACCACACTAGCCTTAGAGATGCGCGCTTCTCTTTCATTCTCTGCAATGCAACTACTGCTTGTGCAGCTCGTAGGTATCCCAAGAACTGCACACGGGATATAGTCTAATGCGTAGGCAATTCATGTTAAGATGGTATAAGTAGTGTGATTTTGTCCAACCATCGCGCCCGTTCAACATAATTGGGAAACTGTTCAATGTTGACTTTCCTAGCTGGCTTTGTTCGGACTCATTAGTCGACATCCAGGATCAATTGACTGCATAAACAACACCACTTCCTTCGCTTTAACTCATCACGGTCCGTACTCATTACTATCGTAGTAAGTAGTATATCGATGGCTGAGGGAAATGAAGAAAAGTTACATGATCAAGGCTGCCTGAACAAGTTCTGCCATGCTGTTAAAGAAAAAAGAACTGACATAAAACACGCAATAAATCTCTTCCTACCAAATTCAAACACCCTGACTGATTTGGAGGTGTATGACAGATCAGAGTTTCTGAGTTGTTTAAGAACATGGACTGTCCTAGTGTTAACCCTTGCTGACAGGTTTCGACTACTAATGAGTGGTAGGGGATTTTGACGACTAGGAAATTTTGGCATTCAACACAATCGGTTTTGGCTGTGGGGTTCATATAGGATGACTCAGTAGCTATTAGTTTAAGATTAGCGGCGAGACAATCAACACGGGTGACTCATGAAAGCGTGGCCCGAGTTCTAGCCTCAGCCGTGGCAAAGATGAACACTATACTGACGAGCTTTAACAAGAGTGAAACTCGAACCTATCGCTTCTGTCGGAAAGGGATTGACTTCAAAGTCTACGGGAATGTATCAGCTGTGATTAGTTGTTAAACAGTGTTCAATTTATATAAAAACTACATCCCCTACTACTCATCAGGTTTGCCATAACACAGAAAACCTAACCACACATCGTTGAAATCCATGACAGAGAGGTCAACTGTTTCCATCTACGATAACGCTTCTAATCACGAATTTTAATACTCACAATAGCTTATCCAAATAGATAAAGGCGAGACATGGTAGACACCATGCTAGTGACTGCCTTTAGGTATTTATACCACGTCACCACCTGTCCATCTCACGTTGTTCATCAGTCGACCCCGTTAATGACAAAATGCAAAAAGCCACTTAGTGCATGGCACAATCAACTGGTTCCGCATATTCAGTAAACGTCAAGTAAACAAACTCTGGTGACCGTCACTACAAAATATCCGCGTGACATTCTTCTCAGTCCTGTACCGAAAGTGCAGGCTTTGTACAACCAACTCAATTTGAACATGTATATTGGGACGATTGAGGTTCTGTCGCTGAACGGTTATCTAGAGCCACTACATAAGAAACTGTGTATAAACAATCACTGAACAAGACCTGAAGCGCACATAATGGCCGGACGAGGCCGTCATTTCCAGTATCTAGTGTCAGTTCGAAGTTCTATAGGGTTGCACTATGTTTGCAACAAATCTATACGCACAAAAGCAGTTCTTTCAAGGCTGTAACCTCCCAAGGTCAGCAGTCAAATTATCTTGACCTCCTATTTATCAGTAAGTATTGGTCTGATTATGAGATCCTGTGAACATAATTTGGTTAATTTGTGTTCTTGATGAAACAAGGAACAAATGAAAATGAATCAGTCTTGATAAATGACAATGATGGTGTCACTCAAGCAAATTGTACTTATGGATGTAAACAATTATTTCAACAGGATGTCTGTTACAATGTTCGGAAAACTTAATAAGTATAAGTCTGAAGTGTATGGATGAGGATTAGAGTTTGGTTTACTAGAATCGCATCTATAATCAACGGTTCATTTAAGAAACAACCCAGTAAATGGATAATCGAAACATGCCCAGTTAAAGGTTGATAACATATTTTATAGGGTAGCCATGAAAGAGAACAAACAAACATTAACATACTGGATAGGGAACATTTTATATATCTTTATAAAAGACAAATTAATTCCGGCTCGTTATATGGAAATCAGTGGAAAAAATTACCTACGTGGGTTACTGTTTTGTCATATCTTTGTTCATGTAAATGTCTTTAACAGGGTACAATAGTTCTACGATGAAACACAGTGGCGTATTTATGGTTTGAATGCCCATTATGACTACAGCATTACAAAAGTCACTTCTTTAAAAAGCCTTCAAATTCAACTGAACTTAGTCTTATACTGACATCATAAAAAGGCTTAAACAGGCGAAATTTTATCTTAAGCTTTCTAGGCCCAACGAATCAGTTGACTGTACAGCTAATTATGTTGATTCATCAACACCCAATCAGGTAACTGACTTTAAGTTTCTTTGAAAGTTAAATTTTATTACTTCAAGATGAAAATCACAACAAAGAATTTTTCATAACTCAGACACTTGCAGTTAAAATATCAGCTCGTTAGATGTTCATCTTGAAGATCACGATTTGCAGGCTACCACGATTTGTGGCGACAGTAAGAAATGGAGAGGAACACAAGGGATCAGTTAGCAAGTGACGGTCTTCATCGTCGATTAGGCGGTACGCTGCAGATGAGCATTCCTAATATAACACTTTGAACTTGGTTCACGAGCACAGCCATACTTCCATTTTATGCTTAACAAAAGCTGACTATTCTCAACATCAATGTGCATGTTTATCAGTCTTCCTTGTGCAAGGACAATTCCCTTGACAAACTGATCCACAGTTAAACGGAGAAATATCGCAGCATCCTACACAACTTTGAAGTCGAACTCACACAACGTCTTTCTGAGGCATTCTGGTGATCATTACGCCATTGACTTCAAATAAAACATGGCTGAAACCATCTTATGTGAATGTCCAGCCAATTTCGTTCTGGAAAGATAACGTTTATCGAAATATTGTCAAAAATTGTTATCCACCTCTGAGCAGGTTGTGAGTACTTTCAATAAAATCAATACTATACCCACGTATGACGGTTTAATGCTCCATTAACACATACTTGCAAAAATACGATCAGTTGCTCCGGTTGCGGTTCTTGTTCGGTAGGCATTTCGGATTTGGCACGATTGATAGATTCGCTCAAGTGACGTAATATGGCTATCGCCACGTAGACACAGTAAGGCGCTGAGTGAAGGATACACGCAAATATGTAGTCCACAATTTCCGGCCAATTCAAATAGTTCCAGAAACATTGCTTGAGCCACCGAATGAAAATCTGTAAGAATCAGAAATAATTCAGTTACAAACGGATTTTTCCTAGCAAAGGGTTCATTAGATTGGACACCGTCGTTTATCTAAGACATTAGGTTTTATGACCGCTTAATAGTGGACCTAAAGTAGTTTCTCAGCCTATGGCAGCAGGTTTGAAACCGTTGCCAGTTCGATTCTAGTACCAAGTTACAGTGAGTTAGAAATTTAACTCCAAACATCCATACAATTATTTCACCAGTCATAGTCAATTTAACTTATTTGCTCAGAAGACAGCAATACAGCTGAATCGTAGTTCTTGAGTCACATTCTCTACTGGACGTTGTTCATTTATATAATATGCATGGACATTTGAGGTCGTACGTTTTACAGCATCATGGGATAAATTGTACGCTTTGTATTTAACAACGCACTCGATTTTCTTCGCTTAAATTGGCAGACAACTTCAATGCATTCCCCGGGTCTCCTTTAGCATGTGTCGCCACGGATTTGTCTTTTGTAAAAGCTAATCGGGGCATGGAACATTCCGAAGGTTTCACATTACTCCACGTAAGTAATGAGTCTTAATTTCGTCTTTTTTCTACCAGACAACTAGTGGTAAACTGAGCGATAATGTGATGTATGCAATCTACAGCAAATATATACTCAATAAAATCAAAAAGCCATCCTACAGGTTTTTCTTTAAAATACCCATATAGGTCACAACACTAATTAGTCGGTGTAAACATACTGGTGTTTGCGTCCGTCTGACATAATAATCATCCACTGGTTATCTAAGTTATGTTCTTGTTTGGACCTAAAGCAGCAGTCCCTTTGGAATAATATTTGTTAAACATCTCCAGTTGATCATATTGTTTGTTCACGTTTTATGATGTGTAAACATTCGTACGTGAAATTCACGTCCTAACCTAACTTCTATCTCCCCAACTGCACACCTACAACTAAATCCTTGTTTTTGTATCAACTCTTAAACCACTTTTATTAATTCTTTCTGTAGTCGGTAACGTATTTTTATTTCACTTTTGAGGTGACATCAACACCGTATTGCTACATTTTCCTGACTGATATGGGTTCATTCAGTCTAATTAGTCGTTTACAAAGTGAAACAAGCATTCCCGAAATGTACTTGAAAAGACAAGCTAGTAGTGGTACAGTCAGCCAACTAGATGGAATCTGTGCAAATGAGGCCAAAGGTCATTCATACAAGACACCGGCTTCGTCCATTGCGCGTCCTGGGCTTGAGACAAATCACGAGACTGTTAATCCGTCGGTATATTCAGTCATTTTTACGCACCGGAACAAACGCTTACTTCACTTTGCTGAGGCAATTGCTATTGAGCGATTGAAGCCGCCATTGCGTGTGTAGAAGGAACTGTTTATTAAATTAGCACCACGTTGGTAGTTTTAGTGAATTTATTCTTTTTCTCACACCTGGACAGAACATTCTCCGTATGTCACAATTTTATGCATTTGTAATTTTCACTTCCGCATTAGGTATTTGATAAGATGTAGCGAAATCACTTTGAACAAACATCGTGTTTACAACGTGTAATATGATCACTGTCGCGCAACGTAAGGTCAGTCATATACTATCATCTGTTATAATCGAAATGTAAAGAGGTATATTGTTGAATGTTTGCTCACGACTTTCTGCAAGGTTGTAATCCGTTTACCTTTATCTGACCTGACTTGAGAGGTCACCAATTTAAACAACGGAAGACTGTTGAAAATTGAGTATTTTCCGAATAGCCTGCAGAGTAGAAATTTCGGTCTTACCTGATCTGTCTATTCTGTGTTTTGATTAATCGGGTAAAGAAATGGCTTGTCCACTCAATGAACGAAAAAGCTACTTCAGTGTTTAGATTGGTCAGCAGATCGTTCCGAGCACTTCGCTCAGAAAGTCTCTTCTGAATGTTCAGCACTTTCGAGCGTCCTCGCTTTTAGTCCAGCAAGCCAACCGATGTATCGTATCTCAAAAAGGATGTTGTTTATAAGGAAGAAATGCAAGAACAAATAACTACGTTTGTCAGCACCTTTCGTTGTCTACCGTATCTACTTATGTTGCTGAAAAAAGGTTAGTTTTGCCCACTGATGATATTAAAGTAATCAGTGGAAATAATCAAACATTATGCGAAATCGATCTTCATCAGTCACAAAATTGTCATGTCCGAGATAATCTGCACAAGCTGTGACCTGTAAACAACGCGCTTTAACCATTCATGTGTGATCACCCAAAGAAGCTGTACGCGGTCTGTTCTGTCAGCAGCAGTTTTAAAACGCAAATTTAAGTTACGTATGAGAGAAACCACTTAAAGACTTCAGATGAAGTGGACGTAAGCACAATCAAGGGAGGGTCAAACTAAGCCTGGTTATTAAAACTTAGTTTTGCTCTTGTCAGAGTGTGATTGGTCTCCGGTTTTGTTACCCCTCCATAGTTTCATTCCGCGTTAGTGTCCGGTTTCACACTTGCCATCCTAAAACGGTAAGCTTTCCTGATAAATATTGCCGACGCCATTGCGCTGTCGATGTTGTATTCATTTTGAGCCGAAATGCTCAGAAACAGAGGCACATATATCAACCTTCATATAGGTGCGTGTATCAGCAGCCAAGCATTAGTCGTTGCGGTTGAGCTGCCTCTACAAGGTTGGAACAATGTGATTGTGTTCTCAAAGAAAATCAATTTCAAACGGGGTAATGAAGGTTTCAGTCGAATTATAAAGATGATATATCTTCTGAAAACACGGATGATGTTTGACTCTTCAGTGTTTCACTTTTGCTCACTTTCAGAAATATATTGGTTAGTGTTGTGCGTTAGTCTTCTATTTTTAAGGATATCTTCCTTTCTAACATACTTTCTCAACGATTGCGCAAAATCTGACTGCCAATTCCATCAAAAGCCTTCATATGGGTTATGTCAATGTTGTGTTTAGAGAATGTACCTCGGAACGCTATCTCTCAAAATCAACCAGCTCTGTTTAAAATTATTTGAAATTCAGCTTGGTGGAAGCTGATAAAAATGTCGGAAGAAAGTTCCCCTGATGCGCTAGCAACTAACTTTATTTGTTGAATTGCTGTCACATCTTTAAATGACCAGTAAGTCTGGAGAGATTCTCAAAATAGGGGCAAGGAAAACCGCTCGTTTCAAATCTGACTTCATGGTAACTCTTCTGTCACTGAGACACAAGATTATCAGGTTGTTTGGATAACAGCAAACGGAAATTACAGGTCTTCTAATTATCCATTTGTTTGCTGGCTAGGTTACACGTGTGTGTAACGCTTCACCGAAGGATCACCACACCAACTAGGATGACTAGGCATTCAGCAAAAAATTACTTCTACTGGTCTAAGTAGCAGCGTTTCGTGTTTCTGTTGTTCCTCACACGCGTGACTCTAAGAGATTTTTCCGTGTCTCCTTTAGAGACTGTGAGGCACACTGGTGGGTGACTCTCATATGGATCGTCATCGTAGCTGTCTTTTCATGTTGAGCGTGTCGAAACGCCTCGTCTGATTATAAGCACCACATCTTGCTGACATATGTTTAGTTTATTTTACAAAACGCATTATCAGCCGGATATCTCGCCAATCTGTTACAGCTTGTTTACCGACTTCTCACTTATCGGATGTATTATCAGTTTCTTCGGGCTCTTTGATAAGTCGTCAACAGTGTGATGACAATTTTATACCTTGAATAACTCGGTATGGCATGTGGTCACTTTTGTAACACCATACTGCACACATTTCGCTTAACACTTGTGCTTCGTTCGTTCATCCCAATTTACTCAACGCGGTTAGTGATTCAGTAACGGTTATTCTACACTACGTAAGCCGTACTGTTGCTGACTAGGCTCCCACTAATCATAAGTGTTGGTATGGATCAGCGTCGGGCTAACAGTTCCCTGTAGTCAGAAAAGGTGGAAATTCAATCGGTCTGGCTGTCCCCATTATATTGAATAGGTTCAACGAAAAGTGCATAAAACGCGTAAACATCGGAAATCCTAGGAATGCCAAGGTTTTGACATGATAACATCGAACTATGTAACCCTTTGGTGGTTTCCATTATTAAGGTAACGTTGTGATATTTTGTTGTGGATTGGTCACAACTACACTTGGTAGACCTAGTATACGGGCGTCAGTTTTGTCAAACATTTAACCATCCTTTGAACAAGTAGAACAATCAGTGATAAAGAGGTGGATAGTAAAGAGAGAATTTTAGTGAATAAACAACAACGTAAAATTACGCAGCAATCGTTACCTCCAATCACCTCAATGTTGGATGAACTCACTTAGAGTAAAATAGCAGATTACAAGTCCTCTTAACTCAGAAGTGGTCAGTCAACAGAACAACTGCTGGTCAAAAATCAAACACACTTTCGGACGTTTTCGTGACCAGACAAGGCAGTTGGCTCTTCATCTTTAAAAAAATAAATAGTTTTCGCCTTATCTAGTATCGCGCTGGTCATCATCATCACAGACAGCAAAACATCAGTGGTTAACACTGATGCTTAACTGCCACACGATCAGGAAGAGAAACCAAAGCTAATCCTCTAGCAGAAGAAAGGAAAAAAGAAGGAGATGAGAAGGAGCCTGACTAGTAAAAATACCTACGTCTATATTCAAACATACGACATCAAGGTGCGTACACCTCGCAAGGAAACAACCGAGCTGTAGATGAAACTAAGGCGTCATCAGCAAGACAGCATCCTTACGGATTTCTCTGCCCAGCGTCAATAAGTGCACTCACTTCACAGACAACCCAGTCGAACAACGACAACATTCACGCTACTGAGTTCGGTTAGTCACCATCTCACCCATCGTCTCCAAACGCCTACTTTGTAAATCGCGGCATACAAACCCGACCTACAGTGGCCGAACCCCTCGTTTTGACAGATGCTTGTTCATTTCTACATCGAGATTCTGTTCCACACTATACAAAGTCACTTAGAGGATTCAATGTTTAGTTAACCTGCTGCATTTGGGTGAGTTCAGGCGAAGCTATTTATGAAATTCGAGTGGCGACAATTTTCAAAAAACATACTCCGAAGCGAATCTTCTACGAACCTGAGCCAACACGGCAAGTTGAGTCAGAGGGCTGTCTACCTGAAAATAACCAGTAACGTGGACGTTGGGGACGTCTACATACTTTTTCTTATGTAAGTGTTTGAAAGCCCAGTAAAAGGTGCTCACAAATCTACCCTTGTTTTGTTTTCTGTCAAATAAACAATGTGGCCATTTGCTGCGATAAAATCGAATGACTTGAACCAGAATGATACAACTAAGTCGAATATGTACAAAGTACCGCCAGACTTACTGAGTTTTGCGAAGAACTGCCGGCGAGACGCAAAATGTTAGTAAGCGAATTCATGTCTCGCTCGATATGGCTTACTTTCAGCAGCACCCTTATTATAGGTTAAGTTCCAGCTTCGTATCATGGCCTTTGAACACAGACAGTTTACACAAGTTAGCTGACTCGGAATTGGTAGGTATATGAAATGGGTCACAATCTGCTGCCCTTCTACACGTGTAACGGCTGATGATCTACCGTTCCAGAATGTACCAGGCGGTTTCTTCTCTTTTCTGGAGCGACTGACTAAGTGATGTTGAATAAATATCACTCGACTAACAAGTCAATATCGCAATAGACTCAAAAGTGTCGTCCAGCTATTCACACTGAAGGTCAGTATGGCTGTCCCTGAGAATGTGGAGCGTAGACTGAGAAGCAATGGTTTCACCGGAAGAAGTCAGATGGACGAATAATCTTGTATAAATTCAACAAAGTACGAGTCAACGGTTAGTTGATTGCATATCATGAACTCGTGTCATGGGCAGCTGGAAGAAGACAGCTCGTCACTCTGAATCACAAAATGATTTATACTAAGAGAAAACATTTATTATAAATGCGTTCCGCCCAAAATGACCAAATATTTCAAAATCTTCATGTTCTGACCGACGGACGCAGCCATTTGTGCGAGACAAACTAATTTCACTAACGGAACAATAAATATATGAAGGTGAGTGTATCACCAAATATTTCTTAATTGTAGTTGGTGTAGAGAATGATGATTTGCTTCAGGAGACATATTTGACAATGGTTTCAGTTTGAGGCAAATAAATGACGGCCTGCACTATTTTGTGCTGTCGGGCTCTACAAGCAGTCCAGTACAGTGAAATACAACGGAAGCAATCGAGCCATTGAAACTGTTTACAGTGAACGGTCAGTAGCACTGAATGATTGCTTTATGTACACCGTTGATTTTCGCCTGAATGGTTGCTTTATTTATTTTAATATGTGTTTGCCACACCATATGGCACTCTGGATATGGAATTCAGTAGATCAGTGTTGAGTTACTGAGCATGTCTGTGTGAAAACTATTTAGATGAATAAGGAATATTATTTGTTAGACGATATCTAATCGGTCGATGCTAGCCCAAGGACCTCCAGACTTTGGTCAATTGTCTTAAACAGAAGAGTCCAGCGGCAAATAAGTAAGAACGAGAAGATGATGAAAATCTATTTGAGCCACAGGCTATCGGACACCTGACACTTTGGGTGTACTGATAACAGACCAGTTAAAGGCCAAAAGTGTTGGTTCCATGGACCACCAGTTAAGTGATGTATCCACTTTGCTGAGGCTCACTGTCACCATATAAGCCGAAAAATGTAAATCACAATTTCAGCTCATGAGAAAAAGAAGTGCGGCTGTCAGTAAACTTAATTTACATATATTTCAGGAAATTCTGTAACAGTAAGCCCATGGACTGGTGGACAGGTATCTAAACTGTTATCTGACGCCTACAGTTGGGTCATGAATTTGGTTTCTTGAAAAGTGCATGGTGCTGATTTAACCCAACCAAGTGGTAATAGCAATTCACTACTACTGTTTTCAGCCCATGTAACAAGTTTTTATCAAATCGACTCATGTACAAGATATCCTAGAACCCACAAATGAAGGTAACTCACTTGAGAAGGTGAAAGTTCGACTAGCAGAAAGGTATTGTAAACATCCGGACATTCCAAAGCAAGTATACGATCCAAGAAATGACAGCCATTGAAATAGAAAGGATTGGTCACTCCGGATGAAAATGAGCAAGTCTGAGGTGTTGGAACATTCAAAATTACAAAAAAGGATTTTGTGATGTCCTCAGAAAACTCAAAATATCTGGTGAACTAACGAATTGCCGACGGAAACTCTTTGATTTTACTCATTACAGCAATTAGTAATAGAGGAATAGGATTATGTTTTATCGTAAAGGCTAATATATAACATCAGCCTCGTCCGTAATAAAACCAGATTACTAATATTTCAGAACGTCTTGTATTAGTAGGAATTATTTCACGTATTCCGGTTATTGATGCAATCAAGAAACGACTAAACGAGTTTTGTTAAAGAGAGCGACTAGACTGATGCACTTGGTGGTGATGATGATAGTACTGATAAAACATTTGTATATATTGGACGGAGGTTTTAGAAGTGTATTACAGAAGTGAAAGTGTTGAGGATTTATGGTGGGAAAATTACGAGAACCTTTTCGTCCACAATTATGGCATCTTTAAGTTAAACATCGCTCACACAGATCTCAGTCAGCCGGTCATGGCAAGGGTATGCACTACTGATGAACACTAATGGGATAAAAACTCAGGTCCAGTTTTTCTTATTAAAAGAGGTTGACTAAAAATCAATCTGAGTTCGAAAGCTGCAATGAGAGGTGAGTGCTGATCTACTTGAAATTCACCAACTTACCGACCACTCATCAGTAATAAGGTTATTCTCAATAGGCTTCTTGCAACAAATTTAACTGATAGTTGAATGAAACAAACAGTAAAAGCGCGTATTCCAAGACTAGTGGACAATCATGTTGGTCCTAACCCATAAACATGTAACCTTAACTTATACTTTAAATTGATTTAAACTGCTAGATATTTAACGTTAAAAGCTTCCACCACCACTTGACAATTCAAACAAATGGATGATAGTGTGAATGGGTTAGATTCCTCAGCTGTTTAGATTCGCTTGTGCAAATGTGAGACATAGTTCAGGTTAATTATTCTGGTTAACATACCAATTGAAATATCCACTAATTAAGCTTAAGTTTTGCCGGCTGCAATTTGCAAGAACGTAAACTGTACATTGGCATTTAACAAATTATTCCGCCATCCTACATACTTCAGACTCGTGCTAACAACGACGCATCAACGGTTCAAGTATTCACCCTTAAAAGAGTAGATTAACCCTCGGATCATTCGAATAATGTGAATAACAGTGAAGTCTTACCGTTAACGTGAGTGATACTTAAACTTACTGAATAATCCCAGTGCATGGGAGTAGGGTAGAAGTTAGGAGTTGGCGTTACCGGGGCTCATGGATAAAATAGAATACGGCGTTGAAAGTATAATATACATGATACATCGATATATAATGAAAAAATAATTATATAAATATGTTGGTTTGCCTCCTGCGACTGGCAGTTCAGTTGTTTCATTCTCCCGCACAAGCTGTTTCATTTGAATTGATATCACATGCGCCGGTCTGTTACCGTCAACAAACGGATGCTCGGTGAACAGTGGGTCGGATAAGTTACTTACCGCTTGTGTGAAGTGAGTTAGTGAATGAACACACGAAAACTAGCACAACGCATGAGCATGTAAAGCATAGTCACTAATTTCATAAATTACACTCCCCGAATGATGTTAAAAAAATTTAATAGACGACTGTTGGTTTGAAAATTTTTTCAAGAAACTATGCACAATTAATGGGAAATAAATACTACATATGGTATATAAACTGTTTGTCACCACTAAGCTCTGAGTACTTTCGGAAATTAAATACAGACTTAAGTAACAAACTGACCTGTTTCGTTAAAAGCTTTCCTCTAGTTTGTGGTTATAGAAGTCGCGATTTTGTCGTCTTTAAAGCAGTCCCACCGCTTTTAGTACATTCCGCAAAAGTAGCCTCGAGCTTTCCGGCGGATGCAGCTGACACAGTTAGGTGAGAGATCTCATCTGGTTCAGGGTTTTAATTACATATAGGTCTATCAAGAACAGCGCTTCACAGAAAACGCGAGCCATACCATATCTTTTGCACAAAATGGTTTGGTGTGCAGTAGATCAGTTGTAGTTTCGAACTTGTCCAACATTCCCAAATTCTTACATAATCACCATTCAGACAACCTCAACAATCAAGTTACTAAACCAAATAGCTTACGCCACGTGCAGTGTTACTTTCTTTCATAAAACATCGCAAGCATTTTGAATGAGTGGGGAATGAGATATCAACAAAAATAATTAACACAAGTTGTAGAAATCAATTTGACTTTCGTCTTTGTATTTCGCCCTCATTCCAATTAACCCCTTGATAAAAATACAGTTTGGTAGGTTTGTTTTAATGGAAAATGTGCGATTATTTTTTAGCGTTGTTTAGTATAGTTGAATCAAAGAGGTAATACTTATCATTTTGATTTTTATACGTCAGTAATGGGTCCTCAAGTGACTGAACAGTTGTTAGTTGCATACGTTTGTAATACTGAGATCTAACGACATAACTTCGAAATGTTTTCATCGAAAATCTTACCACTAATTGTGATCGTGTATGCCAGATATAAACAGAACGTAAATCTGCTGCGAATTCCGACAGAAACGTCCACGATAAATTGACATCTCCGTTGAACAAAAGGAATATGGTGGCGGCAAACCAATCGAACCCAACTGATGTGGTCGAAAGTTGTGAGGAAGCTGACGATAAGTAGAACGAAATGAGGGAGTGACACAAGCAACAAAGAACGGACTCTACACGATAGTAAGATGGTGGTTTTGCTTCTCTAAGACAAGCTGTTCTTCTGTGTGACTCTTTGCCACTTGAGTAAGAGATACTTGGGCCTCAATCTGTCACTGCGGTAGGATTTTGGTTCATAACATAACACGTGAAACACACCGTTACAGGAAGCAGACCCCTCAGGAGTTGAATGCATCACGAGTAGGCAACAGAAACCTATCGTGTAGCAGTTACGTTTGCCGTTAAAGGCTGTGATTACAGTTTACATAAGCGAGTAGACAAAGCGAAGCATGGAAGCCTGGAGACTTTAAAAAACTAGAAAATGGTGGTGGAGTTGACACAGAATGTATGATATGCTTGACGTGAAAAATCTGAGAACGTGACCCTGCTGAGAGGAAACAGCTAAACATAATATGGTTCATAAAAGCCAGTATTAATGTTACACAACCGTTGTCATAAGTTATTTTTTGACGAAAACACAGTAGGACTGTAAACGTTGCTTCAATTAGAAAACCGAAATTGGAAACCTGCATCTATTTTCACAAAGCCCCGATTGATATCACACGACGTATGCAATAAGCGAATAATTGTTGAGCTGGAAGGTAATTTATATATACCTCATTATCAAACCAACATCAGCTCACCCAAATCCGTGTCTTGTTGGTTGAATAAACTGCAACGAATTCGTCGCAATAACGAAGATAGGGCAACTTTGTGTTTCGATTCCGCCAGATACCTCGAACAGTTGTACGAAAGTAGACCCAAACGTTGACCGTAGCTGTGTGGATGACAAAACGGAACAAAACGTAAACTGCCGAAAGGTACCAGTTTCATGCAGTGAGGCTGTTATCATACACATGCATGACTGACCTCTCGATATGATATGAAACATAATACTAAACTATTTTTGCCACTCACTGTTAATGATGAAATATCTTTTTCTGACTCAACGTCAGAGTTTGGTATTTTGATTCCACTTAGCTACTAATTTCATTAAACTGATAAACTAACCCATTTGAGTAACTTCGGAAGGTAGCACAGCATGTCCAAAAGCTCATTTACCCAACCATTGTTACCAGAACTACCTCATTGACTGTTACAGTTGTTTAATGTCAGAAAATACTGAAGAATGGGAAGAGAAGGAATAGAATGTTATGGATCATAGAAAAACC
>LUCH01000603.1:29536-79893 GCA_013368495.1 Paragonimus heterotremus | reverse complement strand
AGAAATTTCCGGTCAAATAGATATCGTCAAACGCAATGAAAATGAGGTCGAATGCCTTGTTCTTTTCTTGGTAAGTATTACTCAAGTGCCATATTACAAGAGAAATTCATAGTATTGTACTTAAAGTGGGCAAGGGCATGTGCAGAAAAGCCGCACTGAATTGTTGACCAGTCGACATTGTCGTCTAGTCCTACAACAGGAATGCCGGCTTCTGTGACAAGTTGGCCGTGGATACTAAGCTTAGGTTGGATTCATCTGTGTTGATAGTCTAAATTTCTTTTGCAAAATAGAACCTATGTTGTGCACAAAGATATGATAGGTTCAGTCTATTAAATAAAGTATAATTGTACTCCCAGGTGACGGTTGTCCGATGAATTTAAATAAGGATAAAACCTGTGGAAATGAAGCGTTCAACCGAGGGCATGCGCATCGGTAGACATCAAAATTGATAGAATTTTCTGAACTCCCGTTGCAAGATCAGTGAAGACAACTGATGGAATGGGTCACTATGTCTATTGCTTAAACAGATACACTGATCGGAACATCTCCCCAGAATTGGGTAGACTGTAAAACTTTACTGTTCAGTAATGTAAAACCCGATAAACCTCCTCAATTCACAGGAAATTACAGTTATTATTGTGACGTCACTCAAAAGGCAGCGGTTTGTCTGGGCTTCAATTAATCTATCCGGTGATCTAAATGTTGCAACAGTCGGCACTAGTTCATCATAATGATCACTGTTACTGACGAGGCACGTGAGCATTTGAGTAACATTCTTTCTTAACCATTCTCATATAATGTTGTGTTTGACCTCATGCACATTTACAATTATGTTTGTACACAAGTATGCTCCACATAAATCGACTGTATTCAGCTTCAAGGTGGAGAAGTGAAGTTCCACTCAAGTATGTAGGCTCAAATCATCTACCACCTTCTTTGTTCGACGATATTCTGAGTTTAGTTTCTATCCAGGGTATCTCTATAACCACCATCATGAGCACCGTCACTATCAGTACCAGCAGTGTCACCAAATGAAAATACCAGTAGTTAACACAAGGGTGGTATTACTACGTGATCATAATGAGCAGAACATACTCCAGCTTTATGGTAGAAAAGGCATCGAGTGGGTCTAATTTTTTGGAAATGGGGACGATGTACTTAAATGTACACTTCTTTTTCAAAAACAACTGCGTTTCTGATGAGTGTAAGATAACACTTACAAATAAACCTTCTTACAACCTCCACTGTTGTAATTCACTAACTGTCACTATGGATATACAGTCGGTGTTTATTTGTGCAAATGTAATGTAATTAAGTCCCGGTAAAAATTCAGGACGCGCAAGTAAAATCAAGCAAGATATACTTCGAAGAAACATTTTAACGGATTTCATCGGTTATGATCAGTTGGTTTGCATCAATTCAAATAGGCGTGAAATAAAAGCGAGTCATAGGCTGAAAAACATACAGAACCGGTAACGTTTGAATGGGCCGTCATGCGTTGGAAACAAAAATGTCAAGTTTTAAACCGGTCGAGTAGGGGACTTTCAATGCAGACAAAGGTGGTCCTACAATGAGGCAAGCGTAAATAAACGGAAACTAACAGATAGCCTAAGAGTAAGATTAAAACGAGAGAAAGGAATAAACCTATGTAAGCAGCATAACTAAGACATTCAAGTAAAAATAGCAAACAAGTAGGGGAAAGTATGAGTTCATGACTACAAAACCTTAACACCGTGGTGGTCATAGACTAACTAACATTGATCTATATAAAAAAAGGAGGGTTTATAATGATGCATCGCAACGGCTTCAGCAACATATAAAGTATGCTTAGTGGTTTGGCGATACAACACACGGAAAGCTTTCTTCAATTGAATTACGTGTTCCGTTTCTTCCGAACAGCGTGTGATGGAAGATTGGACAGGGTCGGTTTTGTTGTTTACTAGTCACTTTGAATCGTGCTTCTAGGCACGTGTGCCAAGCATTTTTACTGCTCAACCGAGGTACTTCACTCCATAAGTACAACGGAATTCATGAGTGAGGTTGAATGTTGCGAGTTAGTTAACTGGGTATTTCTCTAATGCGCATGGTAGCCGTGTTATATGGTGGATCAGTCTTAACTTTGCCGGAGTGTACACAGGTCTCGCGGCAAATGTTAAGCTACTTTGGATGGCAGCACCTTGTACATGGGTTTGCGGAACATTGTTCCTTATATTTGCCGATTCGACCTTTTTCTAGCCTACATCGAGAAGAAGCAGGTTGCGTAATCGTTGTGAAACAGTGTTTACGATACAAACTACTGTCTTCCTCGATTGTTTCGTGGACACAGAACAGATTGCTGTTTGCGATAAACAAAGAGAATATACTCCCAGCGCCTGATATAATCATAAAAATCGAGGATTCTTGGCTAAAAAACATGACTGATCTGAGCGGCCAAACACCGTGTACTAACGTTCCAATTACTTACCTGCAGATATTATTTAATGCACCTTCGCGGAGGCGAATATTAGTAGTGACTATCCTATCCACAACCTTTTCTGGATATGTCTTTCAACCTGCGGTCCATCATCGCTTTCTCTTTTAATTTTCTGTTATACTATACTAGAGTAACATCTACGCACAAACAAGAACATTTTCTCCAAGTTATCGCCTTTTTTGTTATTTCCTTTCTACGCGAATCTTAATGTCTGACCGCCAACTGGATTTAAATGTTATTACCAGGCAGTCTCCAGTGCTTGTTTTCGATAGGAGAGTAAAAAGTTATAAGGTGCACTCTACATGATGACTATCTTAACATAATCGCCACCCTACCGCTTTTATCTAGTATAGTCTGTGCTGTGTGGTCTAAATCTCTTATGGAAATATATGAAAGTAGAACTTTCGTAGCTAGAATTATCATTTAGGGACAATCCGGACATAAATCTCGCCACTCACGTTTGCACTAACATCACTGTTTATGACTATAAGGGTACCGCTCATTTATTTCCTTTGTGAAAAGTGTGTAAACCGTTTGAAGGATAACTATACCCTGTTATCCGACAGGGCATCAACAGTTCAACTCACCGGACAACGAGTTCGATGCCCAAGGCGTCTTCGTCACTCAGTGAAACCTGGTACTGTGAAGAGATGTGGTCTTCTGCTGCAGCGTCAAAACAAAATGTGCAAATGATAGGACCCATTGAGTGATTAATTCAGAAATACTTGAAATCAAATAACCCCTAAGTAGAATTCAACAGTTTTTCAGTCTCATGCTAACAACGATAGACTACAGACTCGATAGTTCGGTGTGCTAAAAATCAATCAGGTCAAGACGTGAAAAATATATCAAGTTTGAGGGAAGTGATACAATTAAACTTAGAAGGTTACAACGCAAAATGTGTATACACTTGCCAGTGTTATTCATCCGCCAGTCAATAGCTGATACCCTTATGTTAACGAGTCTTCGGATTGGTTTACTAAGTGTAATGTCGTGCTTCCAAGCATTGAACTATTTAACCTTAGGACACCCTCAGCATGACTGAGTGCACCTCACAAACCAATATCTCAGTTAATAGTAAGATGCAAACCAGTAAGAAGAATAGGTTAGAAATAATAGTGTGGTTAGCTAAACAACACCGAACCTGTCATGTTTGTGGAATTAGGAAATGGTACGGAACAACTCAGCCAAACAACGAACGAAAAAATTAAAGAGGAAAATTGTTAGAGTAGGAAATTTCAAATAATTATACAACAACAGCAAAGTGATGGTTAGTTTAAATATCAGGGGATTTCCCTAGTCGACAGGAACTAGTTCTTTCTATTTGTTCCGGACTTACTGGACTACTTCGTGGCTGGTATAATAAACCATCAGAAGCAGACTTTTGCGAATGCAGAATTTTACAAACACACGTTAGTTACAGCCATAGGTTGGCATCAATTTATTAAAATAATGAGAGCAGTAGGATGTGCATGTTTTACGTGAAACTGTGTGTAGTGCGTTCAACGTTTCTGATTGTGCATTTGATATTTGTTCGAAGGATAGAGTATGCCTGTTTTTTCCTATTGACCGTACAGTCTTCCCTTTTATTGACCTCGTTTTAAATAAATAAAAACTACTGCCATATGACTATCGTCACTGAGGATGGCAATACTGAGCACTCAACCTTATGTAGACACATACAATCAGACAAGTGAGTGCTTATGATTAGTTTGTAAACAAGATTGTATCTAAATTCTACCTTATGTTTTACCTAGATTTATCACGTTTGAATGTTTATCTAACTTACTTGCTGGAGTATTAAACTTCACCTTTTGTAAGACAAAATTAAAATACATATTTTGATATTCGCCATTTTTTTACGAGGTGATTCTTAGTATTTGCTTTTTAACATATCAGGCACCATAGTCCTAAAACAGTACGTCGACATTATAGTCTTACTTGTGTTATCATGAAGTTCACCACCCCTGTGCGCGAAACAATAACCACTTTCACTATCACTTGACTCGGTAGTGCTGACACTGATATTGTTGGACTGGCATACAAAAAACAACGCATCTAACAGCAGTCTGTTAGCAAACCGAAAATAACCGGAAATAAATATGTCATATCATCATCATCATCATCGATAGCAATACATCAGTGGTTCTCACTGATGTTTAACTGCCACACAACCATGAAAAAAAGGCAAACCTTGTATAAGAGGACGGAAGAAGAAAAGGGAACAGACATGAAACAAATCACTAAGAAATTACTTGCGTCTGTATTCAAACATTTAACATCAAGGCGTCCACATCTTGTAAACAAACAACCGAGCTGTAAGTGAAAATGAGGCGTCATCAGTTTCCTTACGGCTTTCACTGCCCCGCGTCATTAAGTGCATTCACTTCGCAGAAAACTCGGACAAACAACGACAACATTCATGCCACTGAGCTCGGTTAGCCGCTATCATACATAACATCTCAAGCCACCGACTCTGCGAGTCGCGATGGCCCCAGCTCGGGAGTGGCTAAACAGAAAATGTCTGTCTACTGGTGACCTCGATGCTTGATACATCAAGTTGCTCTCAACTTTCTAAGTCGGGTACAAAATAGTTAGATATCCGTGAGTAAGCATGTTACAAGAAGGGCAACAACAGCGAAGTGAGCAAACGCATTTACTGTAGGATCATGCGTCAAATTTATTCCTTCCCATCGGGGCATTTTTACAGTTAGGTATGTTTTAGACGAGACCCAATTATGAAATATCTCAGCTTTGGTGGAGTACAAGAACAATACTCTTAAACACGGCAAGTGCATAGCCCTGCTGCCGTGTGCAACCACGTTAAGTGCCTAGAAATATTATCGTTTGAACAAATTCGCACACATGCTATTATGAAATCTACAAACTGATCCAGCCGATCAACCGTCTCTGAGATATTTTCCAAACAGTTTAATCTGGAACTCATTATTTCCTTCGCTGAACATTTGAAGGAAAACGTGTCCTTCAGTCATTCCTTCCTAACTTTATTTATTTGCAACCAACTGCCAAATAATCACATCAGACTTAAGTCTCTGAGTGTCCATAGTTCGGTTAATCTCAAGTAACTTTGACCAGTGAACCCTTTACCTGAAGCATCTATGCTACTGCATTATATCAATGAGATAAATCCACATTTCCCAGTTAACCCGGGCTTTTCTCATGAAATGGACTCCAACGCTAAGTTAAAGAATGATGTCTGATCAAAGAACCAGAATTGTGACCGTTATCTTGTTCCAGGTTAAAGGTAATGGATATAACGTCTGTAGTTTGACCACATTAATGACCAGAATACATGATAAACAACATCCTAATCTATGCATCTAAGTAATCTTTCACTGGGAATGATGTTTCACCTTGTAGTGACACATCTAACAAAACAGAAAATTGTAAATGTTCAGTGAACTCACTCATTGGTAATTTATGTAGCCTGTTGTTTGGCTGAGCACAGCTATGTGAAGCTTTTTCCAGAAAACTGGCCACCTCAGCTCCTAAAGCCGAGGAAATGGAAAACGTTAACATATTACCACTGAACAAGTAATTTTAAGCGTGAATTAAATTACAACCAGGAAAGTATATTTACTTGGACAAGATCAACCTACGTCCATGTAGTCAGATAAATGAATACGTCCCGAAGTGGCTACAAACCTAAACAGCTATTCTTAATACATTAGCTATTTCAGGAAAACAATGTCCACCCAATACGTCCACGAGGTGATTCACAAAGTGGGAATTACTAAAATAAACATTCATGTTCTCATTCAAAAGTGAGACACCTCTGTTGTGTGTCGGTCTGATGAATCAACCTTATCAGCCCGTTTTTGTATTTTTAGTGGTTACCACTTAAAGGCCTAATTCCCGTGGTAGCTGAAAGGTAACATAAGCTCTCAACCGAGCGTTCATAAATGTCGTTTCCTCCATAACTATTAACCAGTGTAAATTAGATATATATTGGCATAGGACAACTCTGTTCTGTTAGAATGCACCTCAATGACCATGTAGAACGCGACACACTCAGTTGTACCAACAAGTAAACGGAAAAAAAATTCCCCGGATTTGTGTAGAAATGGTTTTGCAAATAAATTGTGACACGTTTTCATCTGACTGCGTCAATTCAACCTCAGGTCGTTTAAAAATATTGAATAAATACTCGGTAGTATTCCTTCTGAAACATTTGGAATTCATCAAGACGGCAGAAAGACATATAACGTGTGATAAAAGCATTTTGTTTAATCTCATCAACTGGTTGTTTGAAACATTCAGTTATATAGGTACAGCGCATGACCACAAAACAATGCGACGGACGAAAGTCACATGGATGCAATCAGGGTTGGGTCAACGGTTTCCTTACCACGTCAACGAAATTGATTCCGTCAGCACCTTTTGCCAACGGAGGACCGGTGAATGAAGCTGGGATAGCAACACCTCGAAGGATATCAACATTTTAGAGTTGTGATTACATAGCTGGACCACAAACGAAGTGATGGGATCATCCACATAACCTGTTGCTGTTCCATGGTTGAAAACGTAGTTTGGTGCAAACGCCTTTTCTTTGTTCAAGGAAGTTCTGTAAGACTGACTGCCTAAATTCTTGCAGTGTTCTGTTTGTGAATGGGTAGCCGATCAAATTTGTTGAAATTCACTGCAAGGAACGAGTGGCCAACTCCTAATCAAATTCAACGCCGAAGAAACAGGTTTTGTCAACCATCTCTACAATATTATTGATGTATGTTGAAAATTGAAATTTGTCATTGATGGTACTTAACCCTGCAGCGGAATTGCTTTTGTTACTTTTAACTCACATGATTAGTTTCCACTGCCTCAATCGTTCTTTTCCCGAAACCCCTATCTCTCATGTCGTCTACCAGTTCACCTGCAGTTGCGGTGACACATTGACACGGCGGACAAAAAATTACTTCAGGGGAAAGTGGAGCATATCTCCAAGTGGTTAGTGCAGACCAAGATTCAATGTGGGTTATCATATCAACATCCGAATAGAAATTCGGCCTCTTCGATCGTGGTTGATCCATTCACCTCGTTTGTGATCCTGTTATGCAATCACAACTCTAAAATGTTGATATCTTTCGAGGTGTTGTAATCCAAGATTCATTCACCGGTCCTCCGTTGACAAAATGTGTTGAGGCAATCAATGTCGTTGGCGTGGTAGTGAAACCTTTGACCCAACCTTGATTGCATCCATGTGACTTCCGTTTATGGCACTGTTTCGCCATCATGTGCTTAACGTATTCGAACGAATGTTTTACTGTTTTCATTTGTTCATCGGAAGTTAAATTTTCTCTGAACACGACCGATACATGATAACAATATAATCAGACATCTGGTTTTCGCTGACTATGTCGGATTCTGGTTAGATAGGTCTAGCTAGCTGCACATCTATCAAAACATCACCCATTCACGCCAGCCTAGCAAGGACTACTGGATACACGCGTCCAGAACATGCATGCAGTTCTCGTTTTTGAGTAGACTGCACAGTAGTTATAAAAATACAGGTATTGGCATTCCCGCCTGTCACAATACTGCTAGGTTCCTAACACAACGTATTGTGAGTCTCAAAAACATGGTTAGCTCCAAGGTCAACGTTGAAAGTGATCTTAAACTTCGTGTGCACCTGAGACGACTGACTAACTGGTAATAAACCAGCGAACCACATTTATCCAAAAGTTTGACTTCACGTTGAGTTGTCATTTTGTAATCAGCTTTTAGATTTTGCTGGACTTCCCATCAATGTATTTCCTATTCATTAATCAATTCAAATACGACTTGACAGTCTCGCTGTAAATGCAGTGAAATTATTATCCAGATTGTTAAGAAATCACATAGCGCACTATGAGTAATCGGTGTTTCACCTGCCATTCTACGAACATACAAGTAGCTGCTGAGTATGATCGCCAAAATTCTCTGAAACCACAGCAGGGATGTCGACAATCAATAATTAGTTTTAGTTATAACCAGTCCATAAACTAAAGTTTCTTATTTCAGCCATCTCTTCTGTGGAGCCAAAACTTTTGCCACACCTGTAAAACAAAACGTCCACTTACTTTTTGCTTATTTCACTTTTATCGGGAATTGTTCTACTGAATATTCTGCTCCAGTTTCACAATCCTAAGCAGCGTTTTGGAAGTCGCAGCCCTATTTTAAACTTCACATTCCACCGTGCTAATTACCTTTGTATTCAACTTCACCAAAGTTAAGAGGCTTCATTTAGAAAGTCACACCTACTCCACATTCTCAGTTCTGTTTAAGTTGGCTAGATACATCTATACAAGCAAGGTGGCTATTCGGTTGCTAAGAGGAAACAAGAACTGTGAGGTCCCAGCGGGAAGTAAGTTCTAATTCGTTGACTGGAAAACAAGGTAATCTGAACACCTTGAGTGAACATTTCCACAGAGAGGACATAAACTCTTTCTCGGTCATTTTTCTAATCAAAAGGGTGCTTTGCACATTTTCACACGAAAAGAAATGGGAACCCGCACTAGTTAATTTACTCACTACTTTTTTTCTCGCCTTTAGCCTAAAAATTCGAGGTTTGTCTGTGACTTGGAAAAATACTTTTAATAATGGCCTAGGTACCGGACAAAGATTTGGGCATCAAAAACACTTAAGTCCATGTCTAGCACCTGAATATGCCCCCAACTGTTGTATTAGCGATAATCTTATAGACGCTTTCCAAACAATACAATCCACTCTACTATAGCCAGTGTATGTTATCAAAACAGTCGTGTTACATGCAAATGTGAGCGCCAACAATTATCAACTGAGCAATGCAGAATCTCGCTTGGATAGAGAGTACGGGCTAACACCGAATCGTACAAGCAATGTTGATCGAATTCAAAGATTGTGTGATATACGCCAATAATCCCAAGCACGACTCTGAGGCAAACTGTGCGTCACTGCATAACTGGACATTTTTTTTCGTCTAAACAATCCTACTCCCTTACAAACGTTTTGAATCAGACGACTCATCGGACTGCCATTTCAGCCTGTATCCATAGTACCTTACAACTAACGAAATTTTCCATCACCTTCTTTGCCTGATAAAATAATGACACATAGAATACTGATATTCATCCGGACCATTACTTAACTGACCACTCATATATTATCAATGAACCTGGAAGTCGAAACTTCCTAGCCATACTGCCGTTTTGAAGGCAACTCAAATAGAAGTCCTACTACTTGCAAACATCCACTGTTCAACCAGATACACAAAACCACTGAGCTTGTCACGTATAGTCAGTTAACTTGCAACGAAGCTGTATCAACAACACGGTGTTAAAGAGTGTGTGGATAGAAGCGGCCATACCAGACAGTCAACCCTTGTTATGTTCAGTGGCATTTAGGAATTTTTCACAGAAAAGAACATGAGGCAAAAGAGAATTAAACAAACCGGAGCACAGGTCAGTTTTCTCATCTCCTTTCATGTGTTCGTAAAGACAACTGCGGCAAGTTGCGAGCCATGTTTGAATGGATTCAGGGGAATCCGTCAGGTTTGGATATGACTGATTCAGGCGACGAGCAACACGAGTCAGGATTGGATGTTTGTTAGTACTGGATGCGGTCCGGAAAAGTGTCACGTACCACGATTCACATGTTGGTTGCGTGCACAAATTCAGGAGGTTTGCTTCTTGTAGCAGATCAAATGCTTCAAGGCTAGCATCATCATCAAGGGATACGGGCATGGGATAAGGGTAAGCCGAGGATGTGTGCTGTGGTTTGGAGGAAATGCGTACAGATTAAGAAGAGATATTTTACACTGAATAAGTGAAATTTCCCTAACACGCATCGTAAACACTGAAACATGTAATCATTCATATTACTTACGAAAGTAATATGATAGGCAAAATATGACAAACAATGGCTGTCATTTGCAACTCACCGAGTCGATTCAAAGAGTAAGGTCACAGAGGCAGAACAATTTGTGATGCGTGAAAGTCAAGTACTTGGTGGTCAGATTGAGAAAGGGACCATAACCAGCCTGGCAGTTGCGGTTACTTACCAGTTATGATCACCCGGTGAATCTTGACTACATACACACAGCATGAACGACAGATATTGAGGAGTGATGAATAAGAGACTCTAACAAGTTTTACTTACTGTTTATACATCGTACACTAACAAAGCACACACGATCTCGAGGCAGACTACACTGTTGCGGTTGCGTATTAGATAAGTAACCATTTCTACATAGTGAATGAAAAATGTGTCTACCGTTACCGGCTTGCGGTTAAACATAATTCACGAGAAGTTCCAATTATATCGGCGGGTTATTCACTCACCATTTCTCTCCAGATCCTAGAAGTTGTCGTTCTGTGTTCAACCAACCATCATCAATTCAGTATTTCGAGTAAATTGTTCTGCAGTATATTCTCAAGAAGTCAACAACTACCACTGAATCTGAAAGGAAAATTCCCCTGCTCCAATTCACCAAATGACTATGTAGACTGAAAAATCACTACTTTCCATCGTAGATTGCACGTATCATCCATCTCATTTAACAGGTGGAATTGTGCCCCACCGGTCCGTCCACATTGATTCAGTCGGTCACCAATTGTTTTCGTGTATGTTGAAAAGCAATCAGAATGTGACCTAACTGTGTGAAGCAGGTCAAAAAATGAGGGTCACCGGTAAAGATATGTCAAGCGTGATGGTTACACAGATGACCCATGTGAATCAAATTTCGCATAAACAAGGTTTAATGAGGAGTCCAGAGAATAGTCAACAGGATATAAGCTCTCAAAAAGTGCATTTCCGTGGCAGCAAATTAAATCTGAGTGGCAACGGTTCAGTATGCTCCATCTGTTTCTCAAATCTGAATGAGCTCAGCGCCGCAGTTTGCCTTGTTTAGTTTGATGACCGAAGGTATGCGTGGTTAGGTGACTGTTTCGTGAATGTTGGAAGTATGAACGACACTCAGAATAACGACCGATTTGGCTGCGGTCAATTTGTGATATGTTTAGTTTGTTAAAAAGTTAGCCACAAACTGTTGTCGTGTTCATATGGTGATCAGAGTCTATCGGACGTAAGGTAACCGCACAGATAGTTGCTCTTTCAAAATAATTTCCCATAGATTCTGTCATTCCATTCCTGAAAAGGTACCTGCTCGACGGGAAACACATAAGATCGTGTATGTTAAAAATTTGTCATTCCACTTGCATAACGAGGCTCAATCTAAATGAAGTATAAATAACTGAAAACACAACGAACGAAAATATCATTTTATGTACGATACGTTCGTTAGGCTCGAACAACCGGAATTACCTCGCACAGGAATCGATTTGGAAGAAGGCGTTCAGCTGAGCCTCCAACGAAGAGACACTTGATCAACAGGTAGTTACGTTCTACGGATAATGCATCCAACAAGACAGAACCAGACTGGGTGATGCCATCTGCGTGAGCCTGAAGGATTGTGTCCACTAAATGGTATCGGCACTCCAGCGTCAGGAACGAATCCAGATCGGAAATTATGCAAGAGAGGAGGCTGACAGATAAATGGTGAACAGTGAAAAAAGAATATGGCAATAAGTAAGTTAATTGTGTAAGCTGTCATAGTCGAGCTTTTACGATCACAGAGTTCAACCCTAAAAATTAGCATATGAGATATGTTACTCATCAGTAGCATGCCTAACCAGGTCAATAAATGGACTTAGGAACTGGCGTGTGTGCCTTTGCGTTACAAAAGGCAACCACAGTTACCGGTCCGTAAGAAAGTCTGAAAGAGAGAAAAGCTTTTGTGCATCCTTTTTGTTCCGGTTAAAATTCGGTTAGAGCCTAACGCCAGCTGCGACTAAATTCCCGGTAAGTATGTGTGTTATAGATTTTATCAAAATTGTTTCCTCTCGGTGGAAGTAAACATCTGAATACCTTGGTTTGTAACAGAGTGATAGCAACGAATGTAAGGTATCGTGCACGGGCACCAAAAATTATTGTACTTTATCTGTCGGCGTTTCCCACTCTCCCATATTGTTTGTGCCTTTCTTTCTATAGAGTTTTGGTCACTGTTCAGCTCATTTGCTGATCGCTCCAAACTTACAATGATTTGTCACTATATCTTTCTAGATTATTGAGGTAATACGAATGATCTTCAGTTAACATTTACACGATTATGATATGTGAAATCGCTATTTGGCTATGGACGAGAAGTGCAGTGCATTGCTTCGGTTTGCCTCGGCTACTATTCACATCGCCAAATCAGTTATCGTAACCCAGATTTCCATAGCAGTAAAGTATTAGACATAACTCAGGTAGGTAACGTACCGTTTGACTAGCAATAATCACTTAAGAATTGTATAAGCTCAAATGCATGTCTGATCTGATGCTTGTTTAATAAATCACTAGGATACCCGTTTAAAAACATGTTTTGACACAGAATACCTACTGTTATTGTTAGAAAAAACTTTCAGTAGTTTGGTCTAGTCCTAATGGAGATACAACCGGTAAACCCAAATTATTTGAAAGATGTGTGACAATGCACAAAAGAGTGAGGCTGTCATATCCTGTGCATAAGACAACGTAGTTTATAACGTCAACTGTATCACAAACAGGGAAATTATTGTCTAAGCCATTAGAGACAGTCATCATAGACCGACCGATTTTTAAATGAAGTAAGAAAAACGGGGGCACATGATAAATATGTTTGAACTACGACCCGAACCATTAAACGGCTCACCGCAAGCCCAGTAACTGTGTTTGTTCTTCATTGTATAGTGAACGCACTCCATCTTGATGACAGGCCAGTACAGTTCGTGCAAGAAAATCCTAATTGTATGAAAAGGATAATAGAAAACATTAGTTTTTATTGGAAACAAACGGATACTACGAGATTTTATAACAAGTGGTATACAAAAATAACTTAGAATAAGGTGTAGAATCGTTCTAATTCACACACATTGACTGTGTTCTATCTACCAATCAAACCGATGCTGACTGGGTCACAGTGGTAGAACAAAAATTATTTTCGTGCAGAATGCGAACGTTTAATTGATTCGTAACTCCACATCGGTGTTTGTTCCTCAGAGACCGTCTTGGTTTTAAAAGTATTTAGTTTTTTCATCTCATATGAATGATGTAATTTACCCCATGAGAAAGGCAGGAATAAGTCAAGATAAAGAAACATTTAAGTCGATAACTTATGAACACACGCTCAGTTTGACCTGTTCAATTCAAAATAAGCAACTAACCTGCAGCCTAACTGGACTGCCTTTCCGTCTGTCGTCTTCTGTCTTACTTGTCACCAACTGTTCGTGTAAAAATTCTTTTATGGCAATGAAGGAAGCTGTCCAACGGATGAGCCAAATAAAGGCCTGCAAAGGATGTAAGTAAATGAAGTGTTTACACTTGAACACCCTACAGTGGGAACTAACCATAAAATGTTTTATCGGACACTGTTGGTTGAGCGTATAATCACTCGTATGCCACAGAAACGGTTACAAATCAAAGATATGAAAAACGTGCTTCTACCGACGCGTTGTGCAAGTTGCGTGTGCTGTTTAATTTAGATTTTTCCAAACTGTTTGATTACCCTAGGAAAACATGTTCCGTCACCATTTATTCAACACGAATTATGTGTTTCGGTTCACTACGCCCTAATCGCGGGTTGCAGTTTAACCGACCTACATCTGATTTGCCAAGAGTTGCGGTCTACGGGTAAATTTCAACAGCCTGAATTAACGGTTCAAAGTGTAAGTGAAAATGAAAAAGACCCCATAAAATCCACATAACTTCAGGCAGTAAGGTCCATCAGAATGTTTTAATCCCGTAATTTTCCTGCACATATAGTCCGGTCAAATTACTCGGTGTGTCAGACAGAAAAGCCGAGCAGATCAGGGATAGTTGAATATCACGAACAGAAAGATGAATTAACCAGCCTGCAGTTCACGTAGATCTCTTCGTAGAAAATTAGCCAGCGTACTACGGCTAACTGGCACAATTACCTAGCCCTGACTTGGTTATCATAATCGTCGTAGACAGCAATACATCCGTGGTTTTCACTTGTGCTTAACTACCATATAAACATGAAAAAAGGCAAATACTCTATAGGGATAGAAGAAAAAAGGGGGAAGGAAAGAAACAAAACTACTGAAAAAATAGCTTCGTCTATATTTAAACATTCAACATCTAAATGTCTATACATAGCGAACAAGCAGCCAAAGTGTCAATGAATGTAAGGCTTTATTATCCGGACTCCATTGCCTCGTGTCATTAAATGCACTCACTTCACAGGTAACTCAGCCAAACAACAACGACATTCACGCCGCTGAACCCGATTATCCGCTAGCTCACCTAAATTCTCCAGCCATCGACTCAGTGAGTAGCAATAGCCACAGCCAGGGAGACAAACCCGACATACAGTTGCAAACTCTATTGTGTACGACTTCACCTATCTCCACCATGTCATCATCAGTCCGCTTTACACCTAAAGCCAGTCGGCCGTAACATCAACAAGGATTGACTGGTATGGCATACAATCAACCGTCATCCATAGTGCATGACTCAATCATCTATGGCTGTGCAAATGTAATTACTTAAGAAAAGAACTTGTTTGACACTCACTACCAAATATCCGTTTTCTTACCTCTTTCTCACTTACTCGCCGGTGACACCCGACACCAATGATTGAATGCAGACACCGGTGGTCAAATACTTATCTGAAGACGATTCACGTCTTCTGCCCTGAGGGGTGATTTTTCGCTGCCGTAAAGTAATACAGCCCTCATTGTTGTCTGGCATACGCGACCCTTAAGCGTCAGAGAGATACCACTCTATCATCATAGGTGACTCAGATTGGTGAACATCGCCATTGACTTGGAAATACGCGCTTCTATTTCATTCCCTACATCTTCGCCGCCTCCACTGATGCAGCTTTCCAAGTAAACAAACTGGTCAATAATCTCCATGACATCATTGTCTTACATCAAACTTACGTAACCACAGCAATCTCGCAGAAACAACTTGCATTTTGAGGCTGTAAATCGCATTCCGAAGTATTTACCAGAACGCAAAACAGCATCTAGTATTGTTTGTGCTGCCTGAGAGTTTTCAGACAGCAACAGCTAGTCATCAGCATAGGCAAGATCAGTCAGTTGGCCTTGAGATAGAATGCAGGATGGAAACGTTATTAATACATGAAGTTATAAAAGTAGTTTTAGTGTGTTATTGTATTACTGCCAAAAGAACAACTCTTTAGTTAGACGGAATAAGGGAAGGGCGTCGTCCAAAGTCGCTCACTTTGAAAACAACTCTGTCTACTGGATCTACGGGCCACGATGACGGCCGCAAACTTCGGGTTTCGTCATCAAAACCACTTGATTCTCCTGTCTCCACACAATACCACGCGTGTTTCAATTGCTTCTGCCAAAGTCCTGTTGACTTCAATGTGATGAAGCCTTCGATGGTGCATGCTAGTTGAGAAACTACGAAGCCAAGCGGCCGTTTGTTAACTGCCTGCAAAAGACAAGATATATAGATAACAAAAGCAGCAGTCATCGCCAGGAACTTTAGATACACCCATTTTTCTACACATACATACATCTAGCAAGCGGTCATCAAAAAGTGCAGGTCGTTTAGTTTCACTGATTATGACGCACATGGTTTTAGATTAAATAGATGTGAGTGGAGCGTCCAAGGTCATGCGCTTACATAACCCCTGTCACAGTAAACGTAACGTTATTGGTTCAGTCAACACGATTAACATTAAGCGATCCGTTAGATTTTATTGACCTTTGCTTCACAGCATGGAAAGTAAATGAGATTTCCTAAGCCTTACGATCGTCGGTTGCTCACAGACGTTTCCCGTTGACGAATCTTGTTCAACACTCTGTTGAGGTTGTTTGCTTTCTTGTCGCTTCAATATATCAGACAACCACATCAAACTATGTTTTCTAACACTTATACTATGAGTATTATTAACTAACCCCACTTCACAATCAATTTATATATGCAACCAAAAGTACACTGCATTGGATTCGGTACTTTTAAATGCTTATTAAGTTGGAGTCGAGTTGACATAATCAGCCATGTTCATTGTGTTATAGGCTACCTTGTAAGCTAGGCGGCATTTATCGTACGTCTGTCGTAATGGAACAAATCTTGGAATGAAAGGAATCACATAAAGTGCCCTTCCTAGAAACTTTACGCACCAAAAATGTTTCCGATCTGGTTGCATCTTCTGGTAACAATTTATGGATATGAGTTAGAATGCAGATTATTACAGTGTGGATTTTACGATTATGGTAAAGTCGAACGTGAACAAAGAAGTGTTAGGGCTTGGTAGTGGAAGTTGTAAATACTAGTCAGATAAGGCAGTGTTCCCATGAGAATAACGGCGCTGTGAACAGCCTGATTAAGAATGCCACAATCTACGCTACCAAATCCAGAACGTCAGAACGACAGTTATCTCAGTAACACTAAGGAATCTCAGTGTATTAGAAAAAGGCTATTTTTTATAAGGGAACAACATTTACGATTGTTAACAGAAGATAAGCGTTTTTGCTCATTCGTTAACAGGTTCCACGACCTTATTTTGAGCAACTCGGTTGTGTAAACCTGATAGATATCCAAACAACTTATTTTAATCTCTATCTCTTACGAACAAATTCGATGTAGCAGCTGATTGCCGTCTTTGAATTGTTGGAACCGATCGACCACATTTCCATCCGAAGCAGCAGGTTAAACGTGAGTTCTGATTGACTGAACTTTCTCCAGTCAGGTAGCCACCACAGTCCCATCTTATTGCAAGTACATTCAAATTGGGCAAACGCTCATGAAGCGCACACTCACGAGTTACAGCTAGAGGCCGATAAAACCGACCAGATATACTGGTGACAGTGTTAGTAATGGCTTGTGAAACCGTGAAAAACAGAACATATTACTTAAATGTTGGTACTGAGTGTCCTGTCCTCCGTTTTCGTTTCGCCTGGTCATTAAGATATCAGCTAACAACAGGATGGAGTGGAATGCCATTGGGTTATTATGTAAAACCATTTAGACTGTCTCATTCTAGAACGTCAAATGAACGTGACAAAGCGCTACATGAACACGCGTGCACACTGGTAAAATAACGACTCATAGACTGGTGACAGGTACATTATTACGTGAACGTTTGTCGTGTTGGCTAGATAATAACTATTTGAAACACTGCATTCCCTTAATCCATTGCGTCAAAACAGAGAGAAGACATATCGCGAGATGTTAACATTGATAACCCCTTGGGAAAGTGCTCCACCGTATGCTGATGCAAACGCCAATCTGTCCTGCTTATGTAGACGTCATTGCAACTGCAACCGAACTGTTACATTACGTGGGAGACAGACTGATCGGTTGAGTGTGTATCACCGCTATGAAGAGCCAAGCCCCTAGGGCTTAGCAGCCTGCGTAGTTGGGTGGATGCGTTGCAACGCCGACATCAGTTTGTGACCAGTGTTGTTAGTCCAGTGGTTACCTTTGAATTGAATTTGCAGAAATCTGTTCTTATTCTGCGCACTGCAGCCTATCATTTTTGGTTCTTTCATCTTACTGTGGATATCCACAAACCTTTCACGGTAACCGTTATCCACCAGCGTTTCCCTAATAAACTCTTCTTCTTTCTCCAATCGATCTACAGTGCAAATCATTCTGACTCTGTGGGATAATGTTTTCGCTAGCCCTCGTTTATAAGCAATAGGTGCGAAGGTGGAGAACTGCAAATATTGTCCATTTCAACAAATATTTAACCATTTTTCAGTAACGGAAAACAAACGAAAAGATTTTTCGGTAGAATTTGCCTTCCTAGTTTGTGCATTGTGTTACAAACAACACAATTGTAGTTGTAGTGTTTGCGATTATTCCAAGTGAAACGTATAATGTTCGCTACTCTCAACCGTGTACATCACACTCGAGTGAACAACGTTTAACTGAAAACTAGCAGTGTACACATCAGCAATTTTTCTCATTCCTCGATTTTACCACTGCTAGTGGAAGCACAGAAATTCCACCTCAACGTGCGCCACCAGTGGAAAAACGCATTGCCTGACTCCGTATATATAAAACAATAGAGGTTGAACCAATCGAAATCCAGCAATGCAGCAGTCTGTTGACAACCAGTAATGTAGACAATGATCTCACTCTAATTTGACTGATATGTGTATAACACATTTTAGTTGCCTGTGTCACGAATGCCTTCGTTCTCTGATTTGGAAAAGCGCTGGCCAAGTGTACGGTACACTTCATATGATAATCACAAATTCCGACAGAACTGTTAAACACTAATGATTTCAACAGGTAGTTTAATGACGTAGTATATCTGTACCATGTAATATGTATGGGAAAGCGTGTAGGGAATTTTTATAGTACCATACTATGGATCCATTAAAAATACTTCATTTCTTATATAACGGGTTAGTATGAGAATATATTCAACTGTACAATTCTGCCTACGAAATATCACTAATGTCACTGATGTTACTTTCACTGTATGATTCGAAAATTCTATGAAAGACCGATATTTCAATATGAAGGCTAATGTGGTATTTTTTGACTAGCGTATTCGAATTATGCGTGTGTTTCGAGATTGTGCTACAGAACTTACTTCTGTTATTCATCTTTAAACAACCAATGTTTGTAAGTTCAACAGCACTGGTATAAACTGCCGGAAAAAGTAGCGACTAAGGAAAGGTTTCCAAGCGATCTTGACAGTTTGTATCGCTTAACCACAAAGCATCGACTTCAATGAAACTTTTCTAAATGTTAACTGGTGCACTTTGATCGCTCATTGTTTGCAGAATGCGTTTTAGGATGCAAACGGCTAGCATCCTAGAAAATCCTTCTTAGAAGATATCCGTCTGCCACCGATTAAGCTTACATGGTGAACAAAGATATTCTGACTCTTGGAATGCTACACCTGTTGCCTGTGACCTTCCAGTTAGGTGTTGAAACTAGACCTCTCGTTCTGAATTCCAGTCAACCTCTATTTATTTTGATTCTTGCTTCGATTATCATTACCTGTTCTGATGCGAAATCATTTATCTGCTTGTTTTTCCACATGTTAGCACTATTGTTACCGTCCAGCACGACGTCCGGTGCATGCAAGTACTCTCTGACCATTAAAATTACAACGCTTCAACTTGTGTACGTTCATGTTAAAGGGTACTCACGAATTTCGTGTATGCTTTAACAATTCTTTAGAAAAAAAAGGGATGAAAGGCGGAAACTCTATAGCCTGATACAAGTCTGCGCTAGCCAAGACGATTCCTAAAACTAAGACCACGAAAGAGATCTCAAGTCACTACGAATGTCGCGCTTAAGTATCATCAATATAACTGACCATTCAGTTTGTTGTACAGTACAGAAAACGTTAAATTCGGTGCTTGGTCAGCTGATCTCAATGCTGGAGATGAAAAAGCAAGTTTGTGTGGGTTATGAACACAAATAGTCGGGATTGCTACAACGTAAAATCCGCATACGATTCGTTCTCAAACCGCTGTTCAACCAAATTTAGTTTAATGGTAAATACACTCTTCATCGGCAACGGGACTTCATTTTCATCGCTGACCTTCCATCACACAAGTGGAGTAACTGCAACACAATGAACACTTCAGTTGAACGCCACAGTCCACAACTATTGAAAGGAAATTTTGAATCAATTTCGTGATTATTTCAAGATTAAGAAGACTGGGATTACATGAAAGTTTGACTAAAAAATGTAACAGGGTAGGAGCACCAAGTGGTTGTGCTGGGCCTGTAGAAGCAGACACAAGAATACATTTATAAAAAACCGGATGAAGAAGACAGGACGTGCCACGTCTGAATAGGAATGCAAAATATACACACGTTAGTAAGCGATGAAAAACATCGGTGAATTCCTTTAGAGATGTTCTACAAAGTATGAACTACCAGAAAGAACTAGCAAGATTTACATAATCTTTTTATAACAAACTTGGAGAAATAGTGGGGCGAAGTATGTCATGCACGGTAGTGTATGTGTGACAATTAATCAACCGACTAAGCGCTATAGGGCGGAGAGAGAGAGATCACACGCTCAGACACAAAAGGCCCCTTTCTGCCTTTGACGAAAACATCAATAACATGAAGTATTCACATAAATATCTTGTCTAAGTTAACCAGGGGACAACTTAATAGTCAAATAAAGGTTGGGTACTCGTATAAATGAGTAGGTAATCAATAGAATATTGCATACATTGCGTGTCTGTTATAAGTTTCAACAAAATTTACTTATATATTAGAAAAATTTGAATGAACCAGCTTGACTTTGACCACTCTACTAGGTTATCCAAAATCAGGAACACAAGAAACAGTATGAAGTGGTTGAAGTCTAACATACCATTATCCATCTATGTTGTAGACAAATATACAACCATTCAGCATTGACATTGGTCAAAACGCGAAAATAAACAGGGAAACAGCCATAGGCTATTGAATATCAAAATCTCCCGATACTGCCATCTATTTCGAAGTCAACTCAACCCAAACGTTACGCAGCTCTCATGGGCTAAGTGACATCCCATCACATGTGAACGTATCAGTTAGAAGTAACTTCGAACCAGATGGGCTTCAGCTTTAGTTTCCGAGTAGCCAGGACCAATGTAATTTGTCGTCCTTGTGACAACAGACTCTGTGTACTTGAGGTATTCCTTGTCTTTCAAACCAACGGGTTGGTAACAGCTCACTCACAGTTTAAATTCATCACCCACTATGTACTGGATAACTTAGTGCAAAGATGCCATCAGCTACGGTACAGTTCAATACACTTCAGCATTGTAGTATCATCAACCATGATTACACAAGTTTTGCAAAATGACAACAATAACTCACGGAGGTTGGTTTGGCAATCCAAGAGGCCAGATCTTGAGCACATTCCTCTAGTTGACCGGATTTGTACAAGTGAGCAACTCCGTGAGTTGTTTGGGCAAGTTTTAAGCGAATACTTTTCAGTCTGTGCCAGCAGTTGCCTGATAATTTCTGTAGATGTCTTAACCTATCAGTGATGAATGAGAAAACGAGTTAAGTCCATCTGTGCAACAAATGACTTAGTGGAACATCACAGAGTAAATCAATGAGCACTGTTGCTGTATGAAACGAAGCCCGATAGCAATTTGACAGCCAGTAGTTTAAAGGACGGGTTAGGTAGGTAAACGCCAGTTTGCTCATCAGACGGTTGTCGGTAACAAATTAATTACGCTCACGTTCGTTCGGAAATCAAATTAGGTTCATTAGTAGCATTCATGTGAATGAGTGGACTTCCCACTGTTTCCTTTCAAGCTGACTAGTGTAGTCATCGAACCGAATGCGGCGAGTAGGAATATTCTGCAGCGGCATTCAGCCCATAATATAATTATCCGAGCGTCCTACTCCATCCAAATCAGCTTGGTACTTCAAGGAAAGACTCACTGCAAGTACCTGGCTAGCAGTTGAAGACTACTTGATTTAAGTGTTACCAAATTGTATTTCCAAATGCAAGCATTCTGCTTTTCAAGATAGTGAACCAACAGTGGCGTTGTATCCTCAAGGTGAACGTTAAACCACTAAATCGCTGGCAGGTAAAATGACAAGTATCATATTGAATGCTGTTTGATCCAGTGATTACGAACGAAGTGGTCGATAAGTGGTTCGACCGGGTCAGATATCTTCATCGCCAGCCATATCGATTAAACAAAACACAATCTAGGTGTTTGAGCTAAAATAGCACCGGATATAATGGGTCAGGATTATCAAAGATGCAGTATGATATGTGGGGTAGTTTCAATAGTTCGATAACTCTTATTACCTAAAAGCTAAAAACTATGGGCCAGTTGTAAAGTGAGTACCAGATAAACATGATTCTAATGTGACTCAAAGTGGTCAAAACAACAGTATGTCTGTTCATCGATAAGTATTCAGACTAACACCTTCAAATCCTTATTTCACTCTGTAAGAAGTTGTGCTAATCAACTTGCAGACCAGCTCTAAATGAATGGTCAAATTAATTTATATAAGCAAGGAAATACAACAGTAATTTGTCGACGGAGAGTGGCGAAACGCAACATTTTCATACAATTTTATTTTTAGGGATAATAGAGAACAGAGTCGTAAGACAGAGGTGGTTGAAAGCTGAGGTATTTTGTTCCTTCAGTAATGATCTTAAAATATGTATTGCGAATTCTTTTGGACGACAAAATCTGCTTACTTGGTCTCGCCAGTGAAGCATGATTTCTAGAAAAAGAAACGAAAGTTGAAAGACATATCAATATCTACGGAAATTTGAGGACAGACCATAGAGCAAATGCAGTCAGTAAAACTGAAGAAAGACCACTGGTAAAAAAACGGTTTAACAGTAAACGAAAGTCCAATGGAAGCAACGTTTAATGGTTAGCTCCGAGCAATTCTGCACCACTGTTTAATAAATTGGTTTTTCTTAACTTACATAACTTCATCCTCATAATAATCACTTCTGTGGAAATGGTATGTCCATTAAGTGCAAAAGTTCATCATAAGGGAAACCATTGGATGGCTTTTATTAGTCATTTGCAGCTAGTCCGTTAAAATTACACTACATTTTAATTGCAGCTAGTGAGGTAAGCGTATTATGTATATGATTATGTGGTTTCCCCAAGGACAGATGAGAATTAGTGCACAACAAGTAATTCTGTATTTAAATGTTGAGGTGATAATGGCCAAACTATATGTCCGAAGGGTTACTAAAACCCACATTTTGTACATTTTGTTAATTTGAGTTCGCTGTCAAAAATTGATTATTAGACTCCTAAAATGTCTGACAAATCATGAAAGCATTTGATGCACATGCTACCAGCGAAACAGGTGAAAAGCTGCCCAGACCTGACTGTTTTTATCGGCACCACTAAAACTGGAAATTCAAACCTACGAACAGCGAATGAGTTTAAAAAACGTGGTCAGTCGTCATCATCATCACAGACATCAATACATCAGAGTGAACCACTGATGTTTAATTGTCACATAACCACGCAGAAGAAGTAAAAACAAACATTGTATAGAAACAGAGAAGAAAAAAGGAGGAAAAGGAGGGGACCAAATACTGGAAACTAGCTACGTCTACATTCAAACATTCAACATCAAGGTACCAACACTTAACAAACAAACAATCGGCTATCAACTAAATTATAAATTCGCAGCCGACACACCTGGAGCAAAAGGTAGTAAATGACTACAGTCAATTCATACATACGCTTGTTCACAATGAATCAAAATTATGCTACTCATAAGTAGTGTGGCAGATTTCATGAATTAAATGAGACTACTTTACGGAAAATCTGGACTTCGGCGGAATTCGAATCAGCAAAAAAACAGCATGCGCAAACGCGGCAAGCACTCTCCCAGCTGAGCTAAGAACCCACGCCGGGAGTTCCCAAATTTTTACACTTCGGCTCAGTTACCCGCCTGATCTGTTGTCATATGGAATACATCAGATGATCCAGCGGCTTGACTGCCTAAGCGGAATTTCCCAACAGTTCACGGTGGAATCCACCAACGCCACCGTCGAGCAATTTACGCAAATTAGGGGACCCTAAAAACATGTTCATATATTACCACGAACAAAAATGTAAGTTCAACGGTATTCAACATATTACCACTGATCTTGGGTTAGCTACTCGAAACCACCGCCTATTCACACACACCCCTTGCTGTCAGCTTGGCCCGAGGTTGTATACAAAATACTCCCGAGCTAAACTTAAGAGATTGTCCAAGACACAGAATGCTTTTCCTGACTGGGGATTTGCAACCGACAGAGTCGGTGGTTGGAGACGTTAGGTAAAATGACGGATAATCAGGCTTAGTGGCTTGAATGTTGTCGCTGTTTGGCTGGGTTTCTTGTGAAGTGAGTTCATTTAATGATACGGAGCAGTGGAAGCCTTCGAGAAAACGTCTATGTGATGACGCTCCACTCTCGCTTAAAGCTCGGTTGTTTGCTTCCAAGGTGTAGCCCCCTTGGAGCTGAATAACTGAACATAGGCGTGGTTACCATTTCTGGTTAGGTCCATTACACTTAATTTCATTTTCTTCTGTCTTCCTTTACAGAGTCTGCTTCTGTCTTCATAGTTGTGTAGCAATTAGTCATCATTAGGAACCAATGATGTATTACTGTCTGTTGTGATGATGATCATGGTGATGATGTGGCTGATGATGATGCAACCAACTTATTGCAAGTCCTAGTTAAATTAAAGCAATCCGTAATCGTAAACTTACAAAAGATCCAACTGGGAAAAACTTTAGCCTCGTGAGGATTCGACGCATCGACCTAAACGGCATGCTAATACTCGGCAAATGCTGTACTTGTCAAACTGCAAAGCTACATCAGGCACGCAGAAATTTCACAGTTGGACCCAGTCACTCATCCAACATTCTGAAATCGAACAGTCAAAATCCACCAGCACCGGTACTGTGCATAAAAGCCGTATAAATGATAATCGGCGCGGCCGAAATGATTATTTAAAAGAGACCCGATTGGGAAAATGTGGTCCTCAATTGGACACCAACCAGAAACAGAAATACCATGCACAAACACGGCAGAGAATCTGTCAGATGAGCTACAAAACCGAGGCGAGAAGTTTAGACATTCAGATTATTTCACTGGTTGGAGTTCAGTCAAAATCCTAATTTTTCAGCATTGGGTTTTTTCCAAACTATCAAATCCGCCGCACTGGCCAATGAGTTATACATCATTCAGAAAGATTATCGACACTGAAAATATACTAATGAATAGTTAACAGTGTAAAATTAGTGAGCCCCTAGTGATTAATACTCGTCCTCAGCAGAAGACTGATATCGTGGTTGTTGCTGCTCACCAGGTATACGTATTGGCTGAACATCGACCGCATATCCTGCAACACTAATAAACCCACCATTATTTCACATGCCTGAATCACAAGATGGTAAAGAGGATCCGGTTCCCAGAGTTCTGTGGTTTCCGGGATTGCATGTGCCATTTGCGCGATTTCTAGCAAATGAAGAAGTCGATCGATGTTTCGGGAAACTTCCTTTTGGGAAAGCGTGGATTTGTTCAGAACAGCAACAGCCTCATCGGCGATTCTGCAGATCACTTCGACCGGTCGCCTTGATGCAATAAAACAAAGGAAGAACAGTTCAAACATATATGTATATAAGTTCAAGCTAATTAACCAACGAGCATCAGTACGCCTAAAAGTACCTACTACGGGTGACCTTGATGAGATATCCTACACTTTTAAAGTGATTTACTAGTAAGTAATTCATTTCCAATGCAGGATTGTCCGTTTACCGTTGAATTCATTAGTAAATAGTGAGTCTGTCGTCGTCTGTCGCACAGTAAAACGTACAGTTGGCAGTGATATTTTATATGCATGTTCCATTCAGTCAGACGAAAGGCTCCAAGCAGGCACACACTGTTTGGAAAATTCACTCAGAATATATGGCGTTTCAAACGATTTGTCCCAAGAACCACCAAGGAACCGTTGCACAAATTATTTCAATTAACCATGTCACCTCAACATTCCACACATCGGAAAATCAGAAATATGACCACGGAACTAATAACAAAATATAATTCTTTAAACCAATCAATCAGAACGCAAGGTCACAATCTTATATGTTGTAGGAAATAGTGTGGGTTACTCTCGTTAGCTGTTCGATTTCAGCCTAAGGGAGAAAGAAACCCATCATCTAGGGAAAATAATGTGTAACATTTTCTGTACTGAGTTGAACTTCCTGGTTGTTATAGTCGGGGATCATTTATTGCAGCTGTTCCTTACCGTACTGAGCTAACATTGACCATAAAAACACAAGTGTCACATGATGGCACACGTGCTCTAGTCACTTTCATGTAAGGGGCCCGTTGATCGAGATGAGTAGGTTGAGCAGGACAATTTGGTGGGTCCACAATGCGTTTGAACGCTCTTGGATCAAACTGTAATCATCCACTGAATCCCACACACTGAAGGAGGCAGCTGAACAGGTCACAGGGTAATTCAAACGGCTAGAAGTAGGCACCTGCCATTAATCAGTTGGCTCGAAGCATCTTATCGACAGTCATTTCACATATTTTTTCACCTGTAGGTGTGGTGACACATTGGGAGAGCAGATTGACAGCTGGAAAAGCAAGCCAAAATGCACTTGCCGAAATGGTTGCGCCAGTCAATGGATCAAACTGACGGCTACTCTGTCCCAGTCAACCGAACCTCAGCTACATGGACCATTGGACAATTCGATCTGAGAAAAACCAAGACAGAATCAACGATATCGTTTCGCGTGCAACTGCACTGACCTGCTCAAAATCGTTGGGCATCCTTTAATCACCCATCCTAAGCCTTGGCTTAATGTTCATAATGACTTAATAATTAAATTGTGCTTGCTTTATTTTTCCAAGTCAACCTGAGGAGAGTTTTAGAAAATCGCGTTTATCAGTTAGTTGTTTGTTTGAGTGAAAAAATAAGGACAGATAAGTAAAATGATGTTCTCCGGAATAACAGTAGCAATTTGTTCTCATGGGAAACTATGTATCTCCCACATAGGGATTTTACACCATTCTTTAGTGTAATGTATAATGATAAATCGTTATTGTAAATCATACATTACATGGTGCATATTTGAATTAGTGTACCACAGGCTAGAGTTTCTTAAAATTGATGTGTTGTGCTACACTGATACCAGATATTACTTAAAGGAGCCTTCAGTTGATGTTGCAGATAGGTCTGAGATACTACATTTTGAGGTACCTGTTTGTCGGAGAAAATTATGTGATGATATATCTATAAAACCTCTGTTATTAAAAGTGATGAGACAGTGTAATATTTCGAGAAGGTGAATCCTGGAACAAAGAAAACAAAGTTACATTAAACCACTTCGTGATAACCGTATTTTTTCTTTCTTCCGCCAATCTATGGTTTCCATTTAAAAAGGGTTGAATATAACAACAGTGAAACGGAGGTGGTGCTCTCTGTGAATATAAAAAATGTCGGGTTTAAGAAATAGCTGCAAAGACACTATGATATGGGATCGTTAAGAGATTATCGTTTCCCAATGTGCAACTTATTACTGTGGCTACGACGTTATGTCTTCTCACTTATTACAATGACTGAAACCATGTTGTCATCTCACCTCTCGCGTCGACTTTGGACAGCAACCCGAGCGACTGTTTTCAGTTGAATTGCTAGCTAAGGCAAGCAGGCACAATCGTATGTGTTATAGGGAACCTCATTTCGCGCTAAGTGTAACTATTCCCTGCTTGTAATTCTTGCCCCAGCTGCAGGCATCTGTATGATGGAAAGACAACGAGGTACTCTGGATGACGGATCGCCCTTATCGCAAACAAGTCTCGATAAGAGATCCTTCGGTCAGGAGTGCAAGTGATTAAATGTGTTGTTCTTTACAACAACGCTTGTCTAATAAATCTAAGAGGTATGGAATTACCCCTTGGGCAGCATGTGATACAACTAACAAGTATGCCTCTATTATGCATTTCTATAAAGTACAAGCAGCTTATGACGCTTCAGGGAATAAACTTAACAGGCAAGAAGTGCTGCACATACAGACAGTCAGGTAAACTTATGACGAAGAGTTCACAAAATAGTAAGTGAATAAGGTAGAACTAAAAGAAGATTTAGCACTGATGGGTGTGTTGCGGAGGAACGGTGGTTGTAATTATAGGAAATAAAGAAATGTTTCATCTGAATTTCCATTTACAAACACCATTGCAAAAGTGATATTCCACGAGATAAAACTATAATGTGGTCCTGATAAGCGTCTCGGGGAAAGCGTGGTTATTAGCGACAGAACAGAAAACCATCCAAGTGCTCGACTACAAAAATAAAGATAGAGAAATTTGCAGCTCAATCACCGACAATGTGCATTTGTAAACAAAAGAACAGCTCGTTGGCACTCAGTACTGATCACCAATACGTCTGATCTTTCGAAAAAGAACATCTTCGTGTTCTGGACTAAACCAATAAGCAGAGTTGAATGCAGGAGAGGATATAAAATAAGTTTATCCTTCAAAATCTGAGAAAGTCGCTTTGCTTTTAGTCTCATTGACAGGAAGACGCTCTGGTCCAGTAGTACGGGCAGGGTAGAAGCGTTTTTTCAACACTTTCCGAAGCAAACATGGTTTCCTTTTCCTTACCATTCCCCATTAGCCAAGTCTCATTATCGACAATCACACCAAGCTATGACCTACTGCCGATATCCCTTGTAAACCGTCATCACACGCTGTTGAGGGGATTTTCTACAACAATTCCTTATGTGATTAAGGCATTTGATGTAATTTCACATATTTTAAAAAGTGGTAACCCTATCTATGTGGATAGTTCGCTTACGCCGTATGCTTACAAGTTAGAAAGACATGTTGGTTCATCACGTATTAAAACTATTAAACATAATTTCCGCACGCTTCAAACATCTGGTGCACAAGAAACAGGCCATATATTGCTTTATTGCTTTTTCACGGATCTTCAACTTATGAGAGTAAATAAGCTTCCCGTATATGAGAGCAAATATTGCTATAATGGTCAGGGAATAGTTACCACTAGTTTGCGATCGAACATGCTTGCCAAGAATAGTAATCACGTTCTCGATGTATAGAACGCGTAGGTTGTTGTTATAATGTCATGTTGGAAAGTGACACTTCCCTAACTCACCTTAATAAAGTGAAACAGAAGAAAACAATTTGGCGCGGGTGGATAAACGGTCAGATATTGAATTATAACTAAAATTACGTGTTGCATCAAACCGGCTACTGAACAAGTAAATCTGAAAGATATGCGAGCTGTATCCACGATATTTTCACTGATAGGTTCTATGTACTGTGACTAGAAAGTATAATTTGAACTTCTGACAAGATGTCCATGTTAAATGCTGTTCACCCATAAGGAGGAGTGAACATTCCGGGTCTCAGAAACTTAAGCAGTCAACCAGTTCGAACTGCGCAATATAAACAAACCCGTAGTTTCTGGAGTTCATTTGAAGCGTCTGTGCGTCATATGTTCAGGAGTGAGTCATGGATCCATAACCTCAAGAGAGACAAAAAATACATAAGAATTGCCTGTTTGTAAATACCTCCAGGCAATATCACAACTGCTACTACTGGTGATGACTATGAACAGCTCATTATTGGTATAAAAATTCGTTTGCTGAACGAAATTTATAAGGTTTTGCCCATATGTTTGTGAACGCCTCTGAGTTTCATGACTATGTCTGTAAACATTTGAACAAGGCTTATTATTGCATTCAACCTGGAGAGAGTGACAAAAAACTGAAGCGACTGCAAGAACAAAAGCATACAAGGGTTTAAAAGTGGCACAAGGCCTCACATGTATTACACTAGTGCTTTCAAAGTAATCTTGATTGCTTGCTGAACGCACATAGAATAACAGTCAATATAAACGACAGAAATGTACCAATCCACTGAAAATTCGGCGATGTGACTTACGTTGGCAATCCAGCCTCGGTGATCCTCGGCAGCTGCATCAAGAGACGTCCTTCTTTGTGGGAAACTAAGCTTCGTAAGATGCGCAGCTGTAGGTCAAGTTTTGTTGAGTTCACCTCGTGGTCGACTTTATCAGTCTGTTTTCAGCGAATAAAAGTGGACTTAATCGTTAATCTTAATTGTTTCATTCACACGTTTTCGCCAACTAAATTTCCTCTCGAAAAATGTAAGACATACTTGGGCATTATCAACATATACTTGTTTTCATTCAGGTGCCCGTTTTGCCAGTTACATTTCATCCTACAGTTGATGAATGTGTCTTTCTTCCTAACATATATGACTCTAAACTCTTTGACACTAACTTACTGAGTGATTGCATTTCTAATCATTCGTTATGTAAGCGCTGCAGTGAGGAAGTGGCTACCACGCGCACTGCTCATTCGGTTGATTACCAGAATGTTTTCATGTGAAAATCAAGGGATTCGTCAACGTATCTGTGCATCTTACTTGGGCGTAAGATTTCACAGTGACATTCAGCACACACCGTTATCCTACTTCTTCGTTCTTCACAGTAATCTCTTCAAATCGGATAACCGCTCTAGTCTACGTCGGTTATCACGTAACATGTTGAATTTGCTCAGTAATTTGTCACCGTGTGCACACAGTTGGTGCGGACGAGTATAGCCCACCTCTGATTTTCATTTTGCACTGGCTGCGGTCAGAAGTAGTCAGAATGGTGCATTTTTCAGATATTCATGCTCAGCTTCAAACAAACTGTTCACTGCAGTAACCAAAGCATATTTACTCTCGCGATGACGACGTGGATATGCAAACACAAGACACCATTCAGTTATGATTTGCAAGGTTACAATGTTTTCAAAAGAAATGTGGCTTGTTCTACGAAACGCATTCAAACTGAGAGGATTTCGTCAAGGCTAGACAAAAGATTTTCAAATAATGTGAAGCAGAATGACAGAATGACCTGAACTCTTCGGTGAACGGATGAACTGTCTAGTACTATGAGCATTCTGTTCTCTTACTTTTCATAATATTAAAAGTGATTTGTCCCGTTTGACTCTCTAAACATATGCTATTTATAATTCTGTACTTGGGCATTTCCGTTCAAATTAGAAAATCAAACTGTTAGTCACATAGATGATACAAGGAGTTACATACATACTGAAATTACATTGAATTAGTTGGAGATATGCTCCAATATTGCAACATCGATCAAGTAACGGTTGACAGTAGCATGGAGTGACTGGTGCTGACCACGGATGAACCGCCGCAGTATAATCAATATATATTCAGGTAAATGAAAGTTTACTTCAGTATTGATCTACCAGACAACGTCTATTGTGAGCGCAACAAAACCAAGCAAACGGGAGTGTGCTCGTGACGATTATTTCTATTGTTCTACAATGCCAAGTCATCTAAATCTGAAAATACATAATGAAACGTTGTTTAATAACTAGAAATGAATCAAAAATATTTAATCAGCAAACATCATGAAAGTGAAAAGCAGAGGAAAGTGGGTGCATTTACGTGAACGCACATAGGGAAATAGGGGGGGAATTCACGGATTTATCAAGCTGAGGTGCACTGACAAGGTGGAGCAGACAGTACTCGTCTAGCTCTGTCCAGCAGTGTGAGAAATCATACACCGATAAGAGGGGTCCGACCAAAGTTCGGTTTGGTTCAAAACATAACATAGTTTTCCCTACTTGCTAACTGACAGTTTATCATATTGTCCATTCTATCTTTATCGGCACAGCAAAAGAAATTCAAACACAAGTAACAGATCCCACAACTACACGCATCTTCCGCAGAGTAGTCGAATTTTTAGTCAGCCCCTTTGGACAAAGACCGATGTACCTGAAATGCAATCTTTTAAAGCTCGCTGATAGTGCTTAATTTTCCCACGGCAGGGCTGTTAACATGAGTGTTGCTTGAATATACTGCTTTTCTAAACGGGCTGACTAAACTATTCTTACGAGTCGTAAGGCTGCAGGCAAATCTGAGGTACGTTCGGTATATACCAACAACCAATCACACTGTTATCTACCAGAAATTCTTGTATACTTCAACGGGAGAGTGCCTTGATTTGTTAAGCATTACTGAACAATAAACTACACTTTCGTGTTTGTAGGCCTCAATGTGTAATGAAACCTAGCAAGAGCTCTGTAAAGTTAGTTAACCTATCTTGTGAAATCGTGTACAAATTCACTGTTATCCAGTTTTGTGTGCCAAGAAGATTTACTTTGTCAGGTCAGATCAACAACACAAGAAGAAGGACCAATAAAACTTGTCTACATTTACAAAATATTCTATAAACGGATTGCTGAATAGAGACACTACCTCGACGGGTCACTTGTTCATCAATGTCACTTGTATGTTCCTTATCAGATAAATCTGTACCGTTCATTGACGATTACCTGAAGCAGACTTTGAGAGAGCACATGAACAGCATGAAATGGCGTAGTTGCACTTTCATGATATGGCCGGATATTGCGATCCACTTCCATAAGTGATGTCATGCAGGTGTGTATTAAATAAGCTTAAACTACACGAGTTTAGGACAATTGCCCATCTTTAGAAGTGAAGTTTAAATTTATCAAAGTGAGATGAGATACCTGTTTGTCACATAAGCTTCTGATTTCTGGTAGAAGAATATCAATCGGATGAGTGAACGTTTTCCGTTTCCCAGTTGAGATGGATGCGTGGTCATTAACGATATCCAAATCAGGTTGTGTCACGTCCCCAAAGCAGTCCAAACAACAGCCAGATATTGCTGCCAGTTCACTCAGATAGTGAGCAACTATTTCGATCGGATGTGTAGCTGAAAGCAGTAGGGGCAAATGTGTTTCCTATGGTGAAATGCTGGGAATGCAGATTTTTATGCGTACTCTCATATTCTCCTAATTGTGGCAAGGCTAGATGATGTCAGTACTATAGAGATAAAGTAATCTTATCACCGGAGAGCATCATACGAATTGCCTAGAATGTCCATGTATCTCATCCGGTCATTTGAAATAGCCAAGGTCAGGTAGACTTACCGGAGCGCGATCCAGACGCATAACTGTTGTCCATCTGCAAGTAGTTGAGCATTGCGCATACCACTTGTTTGACACACGTGTTTTTACAGGATGGTGTTTGGTCTGGTCCAAAACAGAAAAACAAGCGGAGAAATAAATTTGAAATTGCAAATAAGTGTCATTGTAGACTATAGCATTGCTAGCTTACTAAGCCAATGAACGGGACCTCCAATGATAATTCTTAATATTTTTGCTCCCCCGGAATATGAGTGATAAAAAAGGATTACCGCACAGTTGTTGTCAGAAGACATTGGTGTCTTACCTTGAATTCGATCAACTGCTTCAACGGGGGCATGTGAATCTGTCATGATTCCTCAACTGTTCAAATGCTAAAGTTCAGCGGCAATTTTATTTAATTTTCTCACTTCTCCTTGAATCACATTCCACTGGTTTACCAAAATTGTATGAGTTTCAGTGGTATTCTCAGTAGGCATGAGTAAAAGTGCATCAAACGGCAGACGATCATTGACCTTGTAGAACATGAAGTAATTGGGCTTTACTAGATGCAACTAGGTGTGAAGTAAGCAGTAACATTTGCAGGTGATCGTCGAACTATTTCCGTCCCGCCGAAAGCTGGAGACAACGTACACATCTGTGCGACAGGTGAATTCCAATGGCTGAACACGAGAGCAAACTGTCAAGTTGCGCAAACATGGACAGAAGTAGTCAAGGTAGACGAAGCGCGTATGCACAACCGTCTGATGTGACTAGATATTGTACAAGTACGACGGAAAGACTCACAGTGAAATTTCTCAAAGTAACCATGCAAACTGGCTAAACCCTGAATTATGCAGAAAGCGGCCTATACGAACAACTGTTCATGGATACTTATCCATCTGCTGAGAAATGATAAACCTAAATCGGCAAAGAACACTGCCAGCCAACCCAGGGGAACTTGCGGCAAGTCACATAATTTACATATTACTGGTTTGTGGGTTAGAATTCCCCTTTAGAAAACCAAAGCACAAACCCGCAAATTGCATGTTTGCTCTGCTGTGATGAATGGATTTAGTCTTAATATAACCCAGCATCAAATTTAGTGGCAACATCATCACCTTCATCTTTATCACCGTCAACCACATTTTTACCTAAGCAAGATTCTTCTTCTTCGCTTCACATAACGATAGCTGCACATCACCGGTCGATCCTAATGTATGAACTTCATTAGTTACCACCAGGCATTCTGCTTGTTTCTAAATATTATCGAAGGTCTGTATTCATACCGCTTGGTTGGGTGAACGCTCAAAGTACCATTATTATAAATGGTCTAAAAACCCGGGATATCAGTCTTCGAATCTTGTTGTGGTATCTAGTAGTGTCTAGCAGCCTAGGATTTCAAGCACTTGGGAGAATTAGAAATCGTATGTAGGAGACCTGACCCAAATAAAAACCTTGTAATAGGTATTTGGATTATGATATATGTCTATGAAGGAATTAAACTAGAAGTATTACCGATAACTTGTTTGGCATGTTTGATAATGTAAAAGAAACCCAAATTGCGAAAATCTGGACTTCCCCTAGAGTCAAACCAGCGACAGAAACAACATGCTTAAACGCACAAATGCCCTACCAGCTGGGCTACGAAGCCAAGAAAGTTCAGAAATTTCATAATAATACAAAGTCAGTGCTCGTCAGTAGCGATGATGGATTCCACCGCGAACTAACTGAAAAATCCTGCTTGGAAAGTCAGTCGGCTAGATCATGTTAAACGGTTAGTTGCGTGGGTAACTAGGTCCAAATATTGAATTTCTGACTTTTTGGCTTGGCTTTGTGGCTCAGCTGTCAGAGCATTTTCCGCCTTTGAGCATGTTGTTTCCGTCGCTGGTTCGAATCCAGTCGAACCACGGAGTTCCAGCAACTGGGTCTCTTTTAAATAAGAATCAATAATAAAAAAAACAGTGTTGAAAAATACAACAATCGTCACGTGTATTAAATGATTAGGCATCATTCCGTTTGCTCTTTACAGTCATATACGACGAATGATGTACAAACACTTGAACGTGTGGGGCCCACGGAAAAAAATTTCAACTGTGCGGCCAACATACTGCAAGAGGTAAATGCTGACAAGCGCATAAATAACGTTCAGTTTGGCGAGTATGAGGACCGTTTGTAGAGTAGGGATATTAACCTAATATTTGCAACACGTTGACCATACAATGAAGGCACTGCACAGTTGGATCTCGCAGCATCTCTCCAAATGGCTTCCGAGGTGTCAAAAGTGGAACTGCAAAGTATGTAAGTACAAAACATCCACAAGAATCTCGTCATCGAGTTGATGTCCTTAAAGTATTCTATGTTGTCTGTCAGATAACGAAAAAGCAAGTTTCTAGCTTTTCCCGCCGGAATGTATACAAAAATCACTGGTATGAAACGATCGCTATCTTGGTAACACGCTACCTAGAGTGAATGTTTTTCTTATTCTTGTTTCTTATTACTTGTTTTCAGCTTACATCTACATTTACATAGGTTATCAATATTTCCGATCACATCACCTAATGATTAGAATTTTCCTCGTAGGCTGCAACATGATTAAATGTTTGTAAATCATTTTGCTTAGATAGTCAAAAACAGTGAGGAAAAATGGTACTCAGATATTCATTTTACATGACGACAACCAGCCAAGTTGGGAGAACAGGTGAAAGTCAAACAACGAAAAGTTCGGAAAGATAATTTCAACAAACTGGACACCCAAAGTGAAAAGCATACGACCAAACAAGATCTATAGGTTAATGAGTAATAACAGTATACAAGAATTCTACTCGAACTGCATTCTGAACGATACATTTACAAGTTTGAAGAGAGTTATGAATCGGAACCACTGAGACCAGGTCGGGCTGCTAGTCTACCAAGGTTGCATCGATTGAGTAATATACTCAACTATGCTATACAGCAGAAAATACCTCAGGAATCAGTAACAAAATGAAACTTAACAATCACACGTCGTGGATTACAGGGGTACGCCGACCAAAATAAAAAATACTTCTGAAAAGATATCATTCGTAATCTTATGAGAAGTGTTTCATCAACTTGCTGAATAACTTATGAACATGCACATGAAGCCAAAATATTAGAACTCAATCAGTAGACCGAATAAGAAGCAAGAATAATTGCCAACGATCAGTTTGCGATGAAATACTTAATATTCCTTCAGACGAACAACCTATTATATACACATATAATAGGACTGTTCTCATATTCGGCCACCACCCAAAAAATTAGGTCGAACAAGGTAAGCCGCCTAAATAACGCTAAATGAGGAGAAGGTAGTACTTGAAAGAAACGCAGAAATATGCTGCCATGTTTGGGGTTATTTACTAGTTATTGCGTTTGTCCATACATAGAGATTGTAGCTACATAGATTTCAACATCACTTCAGTAAAAAGATTTCAGAGTGAGAAAATACAATTCATCAGAACCAAAACATACCAAAGGTGGTGATGCAGGTGGTTTCAATAAACAAAATCAGGTGTGGTGTTTTTGATGGGATCAGTTTCATAAATATGGGCATTATTTTTCTGTTCACGAAAAATATTTAACAACTGCGTAAATGTCTCCAATCACAGACTACGCCAACCTCAAGGATCACCTCATGTGGTCATTATTTTATCGATAGTTGGCACTTGAATGTTCGTTTTCAAGTTAAGATAACCTTTTGGCTGGTTATTTAAAGGTGAAGGTAATGGTTTGCTGATTTTTTTTCCTTCCTTATACCTTCACTTATCTATACACCAAATAGTTCTCATAGTTGTGTAACAGTTGCTCACCAGTATCAACCTCTGACATTGGACTGCTGACTTAAACGACCACGAGTAGAACATAGGTTTCGCTGGCTTTTTTCTCTCAACGCAGTTCACCGGGGATAAAAATTGATGAACACAATGTCCTCCTGGGTCTGCAGTTAGAAGGGTGTCGAAACAGCTCATCGGTAAACAAACAGTTCTATTTGGGAACGCCCAATGGTTGTTGTAGTAAAGTGCGAATTAATGTTGCTGGCAACCATTGGACGTCAGTGGTAAGCGAGAAGGAGGTGATACTATTGACCGGCATTTAAAACAGTAGAAAGTTTTCGGTATCCATGAAACAGGGTTTTAAGACTGGTTGTCTCATATTCTACAAACACAAGTGATGACAATCTGGATCATTCACAAGACGAGCATTGTTTGATAAAATTTAGCACTACAATACCTACTTTGTATAGAACGTGGAATCCAGCGATTGATGAATAGTGCACGACCACGAACATGGCACAAAACGCGGTATATGAGATTGGTCGAGTGTAGGAACAGAGCATACTCCAATTCAGTGGAAGAATAGTATGGTGATAATTCCATCGACGAATTGTCGCTGGTGGACTGGCTAGTTTCTGAAAAATCCAAATTAGAATAACATATCCAGAAATGCTCACACAGTATAATTAATCCTAGCCAACCACTTTTAATGAGAGGGAGATTAACGTTATATGCAGTCAATCTGAGCGCCTTTTTTGAAATCCTCAAACAGCGTAGATACAATTTGTGTTTATTAAGATCAAAACTGGTTAGACATGTACAGTGTTCAACCTAATCGTCAATGTTTTTGTGCCGCTATAAAAGTACATATGGTATTTTAGTATTTTTGGTGATTTCCCACAGGTTTATTTAAGCAACAAACCTTGAGGCAACTTGATAGCTTGTGTGCTTTGGTGAACCATCGACCAAGAAAAAGACACGAGTACTCACTTCAAATTAATCATTATGTGAAGGCCTGAGAAAAATTATCCCCTTAGTTCTTTCTATTGTGAGTTGCTAAAGAAATGCGACTTTCTTTTAGGAAAACGAAATTTATTGAATAACTTGGCCACGCAATTGCTGCGTTGCAACCTACGGTGTTGACCAACAATCTACTTAGAGGTTTTGTCTATGAGACCGCGAAGTCTAGCGTTGTCCCCACCAAAAGGCCCTTCTTAGAACCGGTTAACAGATTTTGTGAAATCCAAAAATACTCAGGACTCATTCATTATTGCGAACAACACAACGATCAGGCGGTAACTAGAGCTGGTATGTCTGGAAGCTATCTACTGGTAGCAGATGGTGACGTGTTCAGCTAGCTTCCATTACCGGTCTTCATGTGTTATTCTCCATGCAGTTCACTGATGCATTTCGGGCCAAAATACGTAACTATCTCGACAGAGTTCACGGGATTTTTAGGGAGTCGACAGTCAATCACCAATTTTAGCCTGTCATGCCTAGAAAGTGGAAACAATATGGAACTGCATCTCTTCCGGAGTGATAGGATAAAGGTTTACAAAACGTTTCAGGAAATATAAACAGGTTTGAGTTACAAAACCGTTTGATAAGAAGTTTGTCACATAAAACAGTATTTGCAACGTCAAATTACCGTTGTCTGAACAAAATCAGCTATGACGAATAGAACAGTTAACCCGCGGAGATTTTGTGCTTAGCAAACTATGAAGTACACTACCTCGAAGTGAGCTAAGTTATGTTCGGAGATCGGAGAATATGAGAAAGGACCTTGACCAATAAAATTGTGTGAATGGCAGTTTCAGGAAGGTAAATGATGCCAACATACATCCATTTACAAACCTGAAAAACTGCTCTTCACAGCACGTTGTATATCCACGTGTGGAAGCGCAGGTAAATAAAACCACCACGACTTACTAGTCATGCTCTCTATAAGACATAACAAAATTGGGAGCACGGAAAAAGGAAGGAGGCAGACGTTGGTAAACTGGTGCTTAGGATCAACAATAAATTTGAGTAATTTTGTATCCCCTTGGTCCGGAATCGGTTTTTGCCTTGTAAGAATTAACTTCAGAAACAGCAGTCTCCTCTATGGAATAAAGTATTTCAGTTTTTTCTGAAGAACCAACTGAAATCACTAAAAGGGATTCTGGTTAATTTCAAACTAAAAAGTTTGCATTACCTGAAAGTGAAATAACTGAGGCTTTGATGTCGGAAACTTATTTCAGCGTGCCTTAAAGGTACTTACAAATAAGTGTATCCATTGTAAACGCCTGACAGTTTTTGTATCCTACTGCGGAAAACACTGTCAGGAACAACTAACCGTTGAAATATCAAAGTTCTACCTATGAGAGTATTTGTTAGTAGCCCTTTGCTCTTTCCTGGAAGAAGTCTGCGCAGCAACCACCAGCACAGCTTTGTGTAGTAGTAACGGAAGCGAGTCTTATTAAACAGACACTCGTTAGTAGCCACCGTAAATATTTTCCATCTGCCTGCTCTCCTGCTGTAGCTTGGCATAGCTAAACTTAAGATCACTGACGCCCCATTTGACAAAATTCTCGAAGGCAATGCAGCTTGCAAGTATCACCATTATGCCCAGGTAACAGAACAAAGCGGATACAATACTACCGAATCAAACTGTCGATGAAGAACATCACTGTGTAAGAATTTGCCTAATGTCAGCATAACCAATGAAAAACAAGCTAAGTCGTTAGCTCTGTCTAGATGACCTCACCTTGATGATCAGAGACATTGTGATTCAGGTTCTGACAAGAAGGCCCATGGAAAACAAAGAGCCAAATACACTCCACGGGTTGACATACCGATTAGGAAACACGCATAACTGATTGATCACAAAGACCAACTGCCACACGCATTGACCTGTCACACACGAAATTATTCAACTTACATGCAGTCGAACTTTGTTGCTGCCTAAGCAATCCATGTTCAACAATGTCACAACATGTCTGCGTTTCAGCTCTGCTCTTACACTGATGTAGCAATCAGACGGATAAAACGCGATTGGTTGCAGTTGTTATTTGGCATGTGACATCCAGGACTGAGTGGAATCTCAAGTAAAAGATGGTACATACTGATCAAGAAAATGTGCGTTCGTAAGTAACGCGTGTCAATAAGTTTGATGGTCTTAATTTTTTCCCGTAAGTCTTCTTGCACTAAAGACAACTGTCTGGTGAAGATGAAAACCAGGAAGTTCTTAATCTTTAATTAATGCACATGCCAGCTTAATAACTTCCAGCCATCAATTTACATATTGCAACGACGCAGGGACAAAACCTAAGCACTCGGTTGCGCTTTCGAATTCGTAAAGTGGCGTAAAAAGTGTGACTATATTGAACAATGAGATGTGTGATGTGATGTCTTTTGAACTCAAAACCTCAGGACAGACGAATCAAGGTCCACGTTGTTCTATCGGATTGTAGGAGTGCTTGCGTTGGAAAAATGTATTCGGATAACTTAGTTTCTATCCAAACGTAGACCCACGTAAAATGCGATTACAATCTAGTGGACTCTGAGTGTGCTAGGTTCACTTTTATGACCGTATGATGGATTCATCATGCTTGGATGAATGATGATGAAATTATTTAGCTACCGCATATACATATTCGCTATATAGTTTTTCACTTGTCTCAGAGAAACCTCGGCCGGGCTTGTATAGAACAGTAGGTATGCCATAGTCGTATCAATCGTTGTAAGTATATATGTCAAGCGGACTGAAAAAATGTACACGAATACTAGCAATGACTTACGTCTTTTGTGATGAAGTATACACGGCTGAGTCGAAGTTCTCTCAAGGTAGCTGAGAAAAACTTGCAAACTGAAGTCAAGCTGACAAAAAGGGTTTGCAATAGAAGATTAAATATCAACTTCAATAGATGAATGATTAAGGGATAGTGAAAAAAAATCAACATGTAGTTTCTTAAAATTGTCAAACGTGTTAACACTTAAAAGTTCCTCACCATCTGCAATCGAGTTCATAAAATTGAACAACGTTTATATGTTGAGATAAACTTGACAAAAATAAATCAGGTAATGGACATCAACTAGTTATTCACAATTGGAAAATGACGATAAAAATGTGAAGTTTATTGTAAACAAAAATAGTTGAACACTCCAGAGTTGATACGAAAAATTCACCATATGTCAACGATCGGACAAAACCGTTCGCAAAACAGATCACGCATTATTTCTTTAATCGTAAAAACAAAATCTACTCATAACCTCATGAACAGAAATTCTCAGTCCTGAAAGCAGAGCCGCTAGCAAGTCACGTTCTGGTCAATAAATTCATTTAGACAACTTCTCAACTTTTGGAGGACGAGTATTTAAATAACCCCGAAATAATATTCATCGTAAAAATGCATTTCAACAAGTGATTATGGACTACATTCAAAATCAGTCGAGATGGACTACTACTCTAGTCGCATGACTGATTCCAGAAGCAAACTGGAGTTAAATAAAAATCAAGCTAACCAAAGAATAAAAAATGAACCGGATGGAATGCTTACAAATGAACGGTTGCACCCGAAGCTAGCTGAGGTTACAGAAAAACAAGTCGAATCTAGCCGGTGACAAGCTTAATACACAGCAGGATTTACATCATACTGAGTTTGAAATACAGAATCTTCAAACCTCGTTAATTAATCAGAAGTAACGACAACGGGAGATCCATCGACGTAACAGGTGTTTATGGATCATAAAAATGCACATAATGCTTCTTTGGGAAGCCTGACAGAATGAAGTATGGACAGAATATAAACATAATAGATCAGCGTAGGCTGGCATAACGGGATTCAACGTGAAAAAACAGCACGAAATCTTTCTTATACTACTTCATAATTACGTATGCCTTATCCCGGTGCCAATCGTCTGGCCGACCTTTTGTGACCGCTAAACGGTTGTCATTTAGTCTATCTTTTTGCAGTTTCGCCTTATCTGTTACTTATGATCTCAGTCGAAAGTTCGATATTTAAAATAGAACAAATAAATAGTGCAGACTTTCCTATTGGACACGAGGACACCTCACCACGCGTCCATCAAATTCATCGATTATTAATCAGCGCCAGAGTATTTTAGTAGACATAACTAAAACTTCACTCACAACTGATCGTAGGGTTCACATTCGCAAATATTCTCTAGTTAGCCACTTTCTCAGAGTAGTACAATATTTGGGACTTCCTCTTGTTAAAGTTAGTCACTGTACAAGGTGGTCATGAGTGAGAATCAAACACGAGTGATAGCCAACTACTGTACTTTCATGTGGTACTTTTTATCCCGAATAGGTCGACTGAATCGCCGAAAGAGATAGGAAAACCGTGAAGTAAGACAAGTGACGTATGTACTAACCAAACACTGCTAATTGTCAGTAATCAAAAATTGTCCAACAAGTCAAGCTATTTCTGTGAGCATTTTTTCGAATAGAACTGCCGATTGCAAGTTCATGAATCAGCGTTTACAGGACAACAGTTGAATCCTCCCTCAAATCGGTCAGATAATCGGGGTAGTGCTCATAAGAAAACGTAGCCAAGTGAGTCTACGTGATAATTAGATCGTGCACAATGTGGAATCAGTGATGCAGTGTTCAATAGAGTTGCTGCAAAAAAAGTGTGGTCAGAATTCAACGTCCAATCGTGGAAGGATGTGTACTACTGACGTGTACTAACAAGACAAAAACTCAAAAGTAGTGCTTTTTCCTGCTACAGACTGTCTGGAAATAGAAATATGAAAACTGCGATCAATTGTGGCTAATGCTTAACTTGTTCTTATCAATAATCCAAAAGTATAGCACACAATGAAAATGTTACAGTCAGACACAGAAAAGATGAAAAACAACGATAAGGAGGAAGAATACGGCGCATGTTGTTGAGGTACGATAATGGATAAAGTATGCAGAGTTCATTCATTCTGCGCAACCATAGAGTCGATTGGTAAGGTGTAGTCCATAAGACTGTCGACTGCTGGCGACAGATGGATGTTAACGAAACGAATAGTAAATATTAAATAGCCAGGAAGCACATAAAGTATCAGAGGTTAGTACAGAAGTGAAGATGTTGACTTAATATGAGAGTAAATAGAAGAATAAAAAACGAAATCAATACAACAAGTCTTAATGGTGAGACCTTGTATGAACAGCACAGAGTCAATGAGTATATTAACGCAAAGTAACAGATTAACTGTGAACCATATGAATGACGCAGTCGAAAACACTGCTAGGCGGAACTAAACCAGGGCCAATATATAAATCGACCAATGTGCTAAACCATTACATCAGTAATTTTGTGAAGCTGATTGGGGAGCAGCTCACTGCATATTTTAATGTGCAGGATGGCTAGCATGAAAGACGAAATATCTCTGGAGATGGAAATGTGCAAACCAGTGCACCGCCTCAGCCAACGGGAAGTGTTTGGCAGTGCGACAAAACAGTAATGACTAATGATGTGTAATTCATAGTGAAAAATGTATACGCGTTGGGTGAAAATATCAATCTTATAAAATGACGCCGGTTGTACCACCCAAAAGTATGTATTTGCAACTAAACACATTGTTGTCTTGGACCGACAAGAATAGTACTTTGAAACTGTGGAATGAGATGTGTAATAGAAAGGTAGGGATAGACAAAACAAAAGAAATGATCACAGTTTGAAATCAGATAACTCCAGGGTTCAACAAATAAACAATCTGTGATTAGAGAGTTGCAAAGTCTAGCAAATCGGTCACTCACCAACAGACAAGCAAAACTGATTCCATCCGAAGAAACACGTTAAAATCAACAGAACCAATCCTGGTTAGCTGTATGGACTAACTGATGTTTGCACTTTGTTTCTCTGGTTGTCATCTTTTGCTATAAGATAAATCTTTCATATACCTCTGACAATATTCACGTCTATAATTTTTTATACATTGAAACACTTACTATTTATGTCTACACCCTAAAAAATAGAAGCCAAGATATAAGCGAGGGTAAGCCTTTGATAGCCAAACAGCTTCGTGATAATGTGTCGAGTATCGTAGCAAATATAACAGTGGCCACAACTGAGAAATAAGTAGTTAGAATATAGATCACTTCAATGTATACTGTGCGTGCTGTCACACAATCAGACAGATATTCAAATCTCCTTCCGAAACAGCTTCCTTTCCGCATAATTATTGAACTGTATTAATCCATGCCAAATGGCTTCAGGGGATAAGTTGCTATCCTTCATCATCATCATCATAGACAGTAATACATCAGTGGTTCACAATTATACCTAACTGCCACACAAACACGAGGGAAAAAACCTATATGGGAAGAGAAAAGAAAAAAGAGGGAGAGGGAAGGGAGACCTAACTCATAAAAACAGCTACGTTTATATGCAAACTTACAACATCGAGGCTATCCTTACAAGTGACTGAGTTGGTGGTGACCGGGTTCGACTAATCATACGTAACAAGACGTCTCCTTTGAAATCATACGTTTAGTTCAAGTAGCAACCCTTTTCATTTCACATTACCTACTAATGACCGCGAGAAGTTGGGTAGCTCGCAGATGACACCCCCGTGAGGTGACACAAATGAATCGAGAAGACTGAAATCATGTGAAAAATTTCCAAAAGAATATATTATACTCATATGACGACACAATCCAGCTTTTAATGTTTGTGACTGGCTAGTTATCGTAATTTTGTTTCTGTTTTAAATTACTACCATTCCCAACGTAAACATCGCCCTTCAAAGAAGCAGCCGTTTCCCTGCAGAACAATGAATTTTACACACAAAATCGACATTATTGCACTACATGTAGACTATGATTACAATTACTTTCAAATTCCTTCCAGGTCGTTCTTGACTTTGTTAAAATGTTAACTTACCGTGCCGAATTGTAGATTCGATGGCAGCTGCTGTTTATGTGGAGGTAAAGTGGCAACCTACGCTACAGGTACGTCGAGTGGCCTACTTCCGAGTCACAGGCAGTATGTGTGAACTACTATCTGTCGTCACTCTATCGTGCTTAATTCAGCCAACAGAAGCACTATTGCTTTATCGACGGAGAACTCTGTTCTGAAACGTACGTTTGACTGATGTAACAGAGATATAATGAAAAGATACTTTCGTCTAGAGAGCTGCAAAACTCCCTAGCCCGTTTTGCAAAGGATATCTTATGTCATCAACTGTCCCAAGAACAATTTAACACAGGGTCTGACAAGAGTGAATATTCTGACCTTCGACAATCCAAACCTTTTTCACGAAACCTTTGTAGTCCATGTACATTTTGTCAACAAGCATCGTTTCTAAACTCTGGTGGGTAACACGGTAGTTGCTTTCTAATTACCTTTAACCAACCTGTCATCAGTTAACGATAGGATATAAACCGAAAATAATTATCAGTACTTTGTAACGAACAAGCTCGTTTTTACTGAGTCATCGCCAGATTAAATACACCATAATGTATATCACAACTTTACAAGAGAATGTTTAAGAGGGTAAAGGGATCTAGGATGGTTAATAAGACCAGTGAAATCAGTGTCAAGCTATAATCAAGTACCCGCTTTAACAGTGTGACCTGACAGGCTAACAGGATAGGCAATGTTCTATTGCAGTTCCAAGGCCTAAATAAAATGTTTCTGACAACACTAGGGCGAGTTGTACGGGGGAAATGGCGGGAGCTTTAACCGTAGACAGAATCATACTCCTGATTATTTTGAACTGGTCCACCTCAACTCGGTAGATTGAACGATGTGCGTTCATCAAATTGACATTGATTCGAACTCGTCAGTTGCGATATTATGTCACTGCTGGCTGATTTCGTTATTCCATTGTTGAGCCAAGTTGGGTGATTGTCACCAAATCTTTCAAATAGGCGTCTGGTCGTGCGGTCGACATAATTAATTTCAAGGGAACAAGTGAAGGAGTACACACAGAACCAGACTGCTGAAGCAGGCACTTTTTCTCCTAAACGTGAGCATAAAACCAGATAAACAGTAAGGCAGACACGTAACTTAGTTGTTTAAAATTTTGTATTAACTGTATCTGGAGACCTGCGCATTATGTTTCAGCTAGTGTATTATCCTTAAAGGGTTATACACTGTGTGCAGTCTTATTTCTTCCTAGATCGGGCTGTTCTTTTTCATTCCGATGTTAATTGGCTGTCCACGAACTTTTCTAGGCAGAAAATTTGTATGAATATTTAATGGATGAAAGCTAATTCTTCTGCAATTGTATCATCTTTGCAAATTCCTACAACTCTGTCCGTCAAATGGTTAACCATATTTCTTTTCAAGGCGAGTGGTTCAAAATTGTTAAAATGAATACATGGACCATTCCAAGTAAACTTTTCGTGTAACGCGAGTTGAATTAAGCTGTCAGTGCAATGACGTATGCGTACATCCAGGAAACCTAACTGGCTACGCATTTCAGTCACCAACGAAAACTGCCAACTTTGATGCGCGTAGTTAAATCTGTCTAAGATGACTGTCGGATTTACGCTGTTACTGAGTACGCAAAGGTCATCGTAAACGTGCCTCTTGTAAAAATTACACAGGCTTACCGATGAATTCAGTTTGTTTGCTGTACAGTATTTTTCATGACTACGCTGGGAATCGTTATTTAGTTACCCAGAATATTCAGTATCCTCCAAAGTTTCATTGGACGCAGACCATAAAATTGTTTACGAAGACGTGACAGAACAATCTGAGAGACCTTTTAGTTCGTGGCGCGAAAGCGGACAAGATAACGGATACTTTGACTTACGTGTGTTAACGTAACGCAATACAGTGGACTAATCAAACTTGGTTCAGACGAACCAAATTTGCAATCGAAAAAGTGTCAACGAAACGAAAAAAATGTTTTGGAAGGAAACTCCGTTACAAACTTTTCGCGGACGCCTAGCTTGAGCGGGCCTATCTGATCACATAATAAATATTTATTTTTTTAAAAAAAAACAGTTTTCCGCAGTCTTTTCGATTACAAACATCTAGCACTGAATACAGCAGGTAGAACGGAACAAATTGACAATTACCCATTGCCTCTTAAAACTATCTTGGCACTGGTTAACAAAATCAGGACGGGCATAATATAACTGTTACGTCCTTTGTATACACAACAGAGGGTGTGGCGAATTATTAACGAAGCTTCGATGAGGCTGAAAAGTTCTGTTCAAATACAGGGCTGAAACTACATTAGCTGCTTCTCTGGTTTGAACAACCGATGAAGCCGATGTTTGGTTGATTGGAGCTAGGTTATTGTCTGGTGGATTCATTAATTGACTCAGATAGTTTGATAAACGTCCATTAGTCACTTGCCTGCCCTTGTAATGTTCAGTACGACTGCAGATAAACAGGTAAATACAACGACTGGACAGGGTCGTTTGAGTGGTGGCAAAGGTATGGTTCTGGTGCACTCACGGAAACGCAGCTGGGTGATACCATAAGTGCGACGTACACCAAAGTCCAGACTACGTTTTCATCACGTCATTAGGTTCTCTCATTTATGGAATAACCCAATCAACTTTCAAAATTTCTGTACTGTAGGTTGGGTCTCCCATTAAACGTGCAAGTGACTTCGATGCTCGTTGAACGTGTTAGTACAGGTGTTTGAAGGCAGTACGTCTCTCAGTAGTTCTAAATCTTTGTAGTACAGTGTTCCAACTAGTAGAAGTTCGTTCTTTATCAGTGAGAAGTTGAGGAGGTTAACGTACTATCAAAGTCGACTAGACTGCCAGTGTGATGCACGCCCCGCCGTTCCGCCAGAGACTTTGTTAATTGCTACCTTGAGTAGGGCCACTAGACTATCATCCTTGTATTCACATGTGAAAAAACCGTTGGTAGAAGTGAGGTTAAACGCTGTGAGAGTTACTTCAAGTTGGTCCTGATGTTTTTTCGATTAGCAATGTATCATATAGTTCTCTCCTGTAAAGACCATCCTGAATAGTTGTATCTGGTTCTTCTTGTTGCAGTACTGTCATAAAAACATAAGCAAACAATTGGTCCGGCGGGATTCACGTTGCTACATGTATAAGGCAATTACCTCTGAAATAGGACCTAAATTGTCGTACGCATGGAGGATTAATACTGATAAGCATAGAACATATGGGTGAACCGAAATTTTGTGGTATAAAAATCGACTGTTTCAGTTAAGGGTACTTTGATGAACAATAAATGTTGGACATACTGATTGTTTCAAGAACTGGTATGAGTTCACAGACTTCCTGAAAGCCAACTTTTGGCAGTATGTCTCGCTAGGCATTCAGTTCAAGCCGTACAACCAACCAGTGTAGCTTCAGTGTTTCGTGTGATTGCAACGTGCAAATGGATGACTGTTCAAGATTATTCAGGTCTTGTCATTCGCTCACCAAAAGCCATTGTGTTGCGTTCAAACATAGTAACAGTTATATTATACCTACCTTGGCTTGCTTAATCAAGATAACACGGATACTTGTTCCTTTGTCTTTGGTTAACTTTCTGCTTATGTTACCATATTAACTGCTGAACGTCTGTGAATGAAAAAGATGTACGAAATGAATTCATTTGGCGAATTGTGTAGTTCTGTATAACCTGCATTGATTTACCAGTTGTTTTTTCCGAAAGTCAGTATGTGTGATTTAGTAATCAAACGCTATTCTGGTTCGTTCACATTTTGACAATAATTACATTCCAAAAACCTGCGGTCCATATTTAGGGCTCGGAAAATGAAATACTACAACAGCCATGCTAGCTGAGTACCAAAACTTCGGGTCTACGTAACCGCAGACATTTAATGTCACTGACATAAATTTCCCAAACCATTCTTACGTTCGTCACGTTTATACAATGGCAGTAATATATCACACAACATGGTCGATTATAGACAAGTCTGTGAGCAGATTCAGTTGAGCATGACGTTTACAATTATCCGAAGATATCGGTATTTAAACTATCCCCACATTGGTCAATTGCCAGGTTGTGCATACGACCAAGTTTTGGTGAACAAATCCTTGTTTTTAAACACCCGTTAACATGAACAGTTTAACTCAAAATTATAAAGAACCATACCAACTAGCATCAAACTTTTTTGAACACGTTTACCAGTTTCGGATTCTTCTGAAAATGGCAAATTAGCGGATCGCGTGAATAAGCCCCATGCTGTAAAAAAAACGAAATAAGATTGCGGTTTAGGGCGAAACGATAATTAATTCAACATTAGTTACTTATGGCAAAAGTAGGCAGAACGATTACCATAAGTTAACGCTAGCGGAATTCTCTTAAACAAATTCTCGTTCATTAATTACGGCAATCTGGAAAGCATTTAAAACCTGTGCTGGTTTGCAACTTGGAAAACGACCTATATTTCTCAATACAACGTGCACCCTAACAAAATAGCTACAAAACGACGACGAAAGTCACATGTGATGAACGTGATTAACAAATTTTATTGCTTCTGGTAAAGAAATTTAATAAGACCAGAGGGTATATTGTAGTCGAACCATAAAGAGATCCAGCTGAAAAACACAGCGGTCAAATCAGTGAATGAATACAAAAGCATAGTGTAGAAAAAATCCTAAATGAGCGCACCATCATTGTTTTCTGTCACCATAAAACGTCCTGATCACTAATAATAAATAACGGACAATCATAGTCAACTTGGTCTATAACTGACTAGCGTCAACCACTGATCAGGGAAGAGAAACAGAGAGACAACGTCATCTGAGGAAAACATGCAGATGTAAATGCTGAGTACATTGCTCCGAATGTGCTTGGAACAAGTTATCGACTTGCTATCAAATGGGCTTGTATAGTGTACTGGTGTGGCCTACCTTAATATTCACACGACATTCTGTCCCGTGTCATCGTTTTGAAGGAACTGGTCAGTCTGCTTAAATCATTCTAATTGGTGTAGTTTACAAAACACTCGAACCGTTTGTGATCAGAGGCCATCATGCATTTGCCTATTGTATTTTCGTTTTCATGAATTCATAAAATGTGACAGCACAAATTTTAGGTATCGTGCGCGTCAACGCTATACATGTCGCCAATCTTCTCAGAATCATGCCTGGTCTCAGACAGACCACACAGCTGTTAGTTGTAGGTGGCGGGGTTCGACTCAGGGCTGTCGTTCTTGCTAAAGCGCACACCTGGTTTTACTGTTGCTGGGCAACGACAAGCTGTCGAGAAACTGGTCATGCCGTCGGTAAAGCATAAGTACCAGACCAGCTTAGAAAGTGAGCTTAACAGTTCTCTCCCTGAAGATCCAAATAGCTACTAAAACCAGATCTCACTGACCATTCGTGAACCAGGTACTATAGCGTGTAGCATGAAGGGCACACGGCATGAAGAGACATTAGATCTCGGAGGAATCCCGGGAGTTGATAAAAGCCAGACGGAACATTCTTCCTGGCAGTTCACAGCACAATTTTAATAGAGATATCCACAGGGAGCTGAAAGGTAGCCTAGAAGCTGATCACGAGACTTGGTTAACGGAGAAGGTTAAGGAAATGGAGACCGATTTTGTCTCAATGAAAATCGGCAGACTGTTCAAGCTCTCGAGTGCTGTTGGTTCGAGGCGATAATCTGCCAGTGAAGCTATCAGAGAGCCAAATGGCACATTTATTCACAAGAATTCCAGAAAACTAGAGCAGCCAG